>CALYCS020000057.1:0-49881 GCA_944470415.2 Schistosoma rodhaini
AGTTGTATGAGCACAGCCTAATCTTTCAATGTCATTCTCATGAATTATAGTAAATTGAAAAATGCATCATCGAGTGTTTCAATGTTGTTGTAGAATTAGCTAAAGAAGGCTTACTGTTGATGACTTCAAAGTACATGGTTAGTCAATAAATACAACTTACTCAAGAAATTTCCAAAATCACCTGAAATATATTTGATAATGAGATAACAAGAATTAGTATTACACTATTATCATTTGTTGAACTGTGTATCTGTGTGTATGTGTGTGTTTGTGCGTAGACTGCACAGAATATCTGACGTTATGGAAATAATGACGTGGATTTGCCTTAAACGTCCATATTTTGTGAGAAGTGATAATAGGTCTTCTACAAGCTGGTCGGCGGCCTATGATCCATTGGGAGTAACAGGCGTAAGTAAGTCAGCAAGAAACAAGCTACATTCTGTCATGAACCAATTTCACATCATTTATACGTCTTCTCTCTGATTCCTGTGATTCCGGAATTTACACACAGTCGGTTAACTTTGATGATAAACTAATAACAAATTACAAACATTTCCAACAAATGATGAACCGATTTCTATAGAATAGTGATTTCGAATATATAAGAGATTGAATAATATGCTCACTGTTTGCATCCATTGAACTGTTACCGTGATTATCTGAAAACACAAATAATGGATATGTATGCATAAATATGATACACGAAGGATCGTATTTTACAATTACGTAAATGAGATTGTATCTAGACAATGAAAGCCTATACTTATATGTTTGAGGAAATCACCCAGTTGCGTCACAAGACAAGCTCTCATATGGAATCCTGAAGGCCAAAGGAGAAGAGGAAGACCAAAGAGTATATTATGCCGAGAAATAGAGACGGACATGAGAAGAATGAACAACAGTTGGATAGAACTAGAAAAGTAGGCCCAGGACAGAATGGGTTGGAGAATGCTGGTTGGTGACCTATACTCCATTGGTAGCAACAGGCTTTAATAAGTAACCAAATTATCAGCAAAACTTAGGTACATTTACATATACTTAGTACTCAGTAACACATGCCTCAACTACATGCAGACTAATTGAGTCAGATTCAGTTGGAATTAACAATACTGAAAGCAATTTACTGTATTTTAGGTACTTCAACTGTTGTTTTTCCTAAACATTACACATTATGTAAATACGGACATTCATTGTTTAGCAGAGAATATATGAATATGAGCATTTCTTACTTATTGGAACGTTCACTTCATTGCCGAATACGTCTACAAATAGAAACAAGTCGTATACAGCACTGTGTTTGCCATATATCAAGTACACAAATAATAATGAAATAAATAATTGTAAATATATATTGATTATGGAATAAGTCAGTATGATGGTCTTTGAGATGTGTCGGTACAGATGTACACGAGTTGTATTGTACACCGCTGTAGAACAAAGACAAAATTCTGTCAAGATCAGAATATCTGTCATTGCTCGAAAACATTCCAAGCAGTTAGTTGTCTCCCTTATTACTGACGTACAACGGTTCGTTGACTTGCTGTGTTCACATTTACGTTTTGTCTTTTCAGGGAATATTTGAGATTCGGATTATTGGTGTCAGCACGAATTGTTGAGCAAAAGGATTAGAAACACAGGATAACAAACGCGAGGTGTAAACTTATCACACATAAGGCAACTGAAATCAGTAACTTACAGATCACACTGACAAGCAATATGGAGGCCAAGAATAAACATTGATGCATGTTCATTTTGTTAGTTTAATGTTGTAGTGTCTCTCAAGTGTTTATATACTATTCTACTGTGTTATTTAACCAATAAGAAACATGCTGAATTGACTCGACAAGTTCATTGGTCAAATAAATAAGTATGGACGCCCTAGTTGAACTGTCATTCCAAAAATAGAAACCTGAAGCTATTTGATGTTAAGTAAACTACAAATTTTGAAAATGACAATGAGGGAAATCCTTAATTTTCCTAAAAAGAGAGAGATTCCACACTTGATTTGTAGAAGCAAATAAAATTATCGCGCTAGTGATTATTATATATCATACTTGACAGGGCATTCCTGCACAATATATTGCGGAAAGAAGTTATTATCGTTTGACTTTGAAACGATTATTATCAATTTCAAATATACTTGTTTCAACGTATCTACGGAAATGTCTTGATATGTATTGCAACCCGTACTCACACAATCGTCAGCTGATTTCTTTATGACTTCTTCCTACCCTCTCAATAAAGTGTACAAAACCACACCTTAATAAATAGAGCATCTATGGAATAACTTAAGTATTCAAGTGATTTCCATCACGAATCTTAACATAAATTTCGAGATGTGAACATTGCGTTTGATTAAATCTCACGGAAGTCTGGTGCTGTTATTTTGTACCCACTGAACACAAACATGTCCTTAATTTTCGCAATTTCATCTCTCCATTCAGTAATGCAGCATTAGTTTACTTTGATCACGTTCTGTCATGTTAATATCCTTTTGTCTCATAATCAAAAGAAGGGCTTCTGTGTGACGTTGTTGACGTATTAGTATTAGAAAATTGACTATTTTTCTACTGAGTTCACACGATTTGTTGTATCCGGCTAAAATTTCATAACTTGTGATATACAATGAATGGAAGTGAAATGTGTGTAACATTTTTATATGGCAACAACCTTCTTCATAGTACAAGCTACTTGTGGTTTGCATTAGCTTAGTTATGGTCGCAATTTTTAAACCACATATAAACTGAAGCCGAGTGAACAGAATGAACAGATATGTTTCGTTGACTTTGATATCGCTTACATATTCTTAGGAGATATATCATCGTTCGACCGTCAGGTTACGACTTCTGTTCGATAATTTAAAGCCTATGAATACTAACGTCCGACCCTATTCCAGATGCTTCTCTGTTTACGAGAAACTCAGAACGTTTTACATGATACGCAAACTTATCTTCACATCTCTCATTGTCAGATCTTCTTTTTATTGTGAGATGTTTAATTTGTCCTAATCCATTCTGGTTTATTTCAGTCTGTTGGCTGAACGTACACCAGTGCATTCTAAGTTATTTGAGTTGCGTAGGAAAGTAGTATAACACTCTACTGACTGAATGACGTAACAGCTAACATGTGTCGTGCCAAATCGTGAACAACAGTAACAATTACACAATAATCGTAGGAAAGATGAATCTCATCATGATATTTTATTACGTCTGCCCGATTTCAACAATCTAGAACGAAACGTGATTCTCAGTTCTAATGCTAATTATCACTAACCATCTGAATTGTCAGCATAGTGTACATGATTTCGAGCAAATCGGATCAACTAGAAGAGATTTCCATTTTCACTAATATGTTCATTTGTAATATTTGAAGCGAATAATGAGATTGTCTGTTACTTTTTCATAAAACCTACATTTCAAGGGTCACCTTCAAACAAACAAAACACATCACCTCATATCTGCATTCCATTAGAACAATGAATGATTTTTGGATCACATTGACTCAACTGAATACAAAACAACATATTCAGGTGAAGAGTTCAACAGATAGTTGAAAATAATAAGATAAGATATTTGTGTCGAGAAATTTCTTTGAATACTAATGAGAAGACAGGTCTATCTAACTAGTTTGCTTCACGTTTATTTCTGTGTGTTTAAGCCACCAATTCAACATTAGGTATGTTTTGATTTATTTGTTAGAGAGCAAACACAACGATTGATGCAGAATCTTGTGAAATCACTTTATTTCGTTAGGTTCTCCTCAGATTCCTACAGCCTATAATAACGTTGAACTTGTGATAAGAAATTATGGAGCTAACAATCCTTAGATGATTGTGTAATGAAGTACCTGAAAACATAATAATGACAATAAAGAACGATATGAGTTGAAATCAGTCATTTGTGAACCGTAGAAAAGTGACGATGATGTAATCGAAAGTCCAGAAACAGTTGATCTAATGAATGATGCAATAAAGATGGATGTTATTTTACCATAGCAAATAAAGATCAATTTTTATATCTTTTAGACACACAAATGTGAGTCTACACGTTTGATCGCCACAAATTTCAGAAGATTGGAGTTTGATTGTTTATTGACCACGTTGAGAGACTTGAGTGTGTCGAATTGATGTCCTGTATCAGGGAGATGTCTGTAGACGGCACAACTGAATGCTCTTAATCCACTTGACCTTAGACGTTTTAGAATGTGTCCTTTGAATCGGACGTAGAATCTTGTTTCTGTTCTACCAGTGTAACTGCTTTGACAGATACATGTGAATCGGTATACACAGTTGGTGGTAACTTGGAAAGGACATCTGTAGATATTTGATTGTATTAGGGAATATGTTCCAAGTTATTACTTGTTGATAATTTTCGTCACCCTTACTATTTCCAATATCACTGAAAGACCTGTTCATTTCACTTATCTTTGTATTTGTAAATGTTGTTTTCACTCATACTGTTCACCTCTTCTCTCTCGAATATATTCCCTAATATGGAATTTTGTTGTGTATCAAGCTCCATGAGATGATGGAATTGCCGAATCGTATACCCTACATAAATGGCTCCACCGGAGCAATTGAGTTGTCAAGCACTCATGGATGTAGCAAATTTAGACAGTCTGTCCTCCTTACAGTTTTCATCATAGGGCTCCTCATTGAAGATTGCCGGAGTTTCGTGCAATCATCAGTGCATGAAACATGTAGTGGTGAGTCCTTTGTCTGCTGAAACGATGACAATATCTTTTCTGGTTCTGAGTTCAAAGCTGTTTGTTCTTGTAACGTCTGTTTGTTGTTGCCCTTCATCCGTTGAGTCAGTGGTATTTCAGATTGTCTTATTTCCTGTTGTGTTTCCTCACTTATTCCGGTAGTTTTGAGTAGTGACTCTAGTGCTGCGTAGATTGCTAGTTGGAAAGATTTTATCCGCCCAATCTAACATCATTTGAGCGTAAGACTAAAATACCTTTGACATGCAACAATCAAACTCCAATCTTTTGAAATTTGACGAGGATGTGGCGATCAAACGTGTAGACTCACATTTGTGTTTAAAAGATATAAAATTTGATCTTTATTTGCTATGGTAAAATAACATCCATCTTTATTGCATCATTCATTAGATTAACTGTTTCTGGACTTTCGATTACATCATCGTCACTTTTCTACGGTTCACAAATGACTGATTTCAACTCATATCGTTCTTTATTGTCATTATTAAGTTTTCAGGTACTTCATTACACAATCATCTAAGGATTGTTAGCTCCATAATTTCTTATCACAAGTTCAACGTTGTTATAGGCTGTAGAAATCTGAGGAGAACCTAACGAAATAAAGTGATTTCACAAGATTCTGCATCAATCGTTGTGTTTGCTCTCTAACAAATAAATCAAAACATACCTAATGTTGAATTGGTGGCTTAAACACACAGAAATAAACGTGAAGCAAACTAGTTAGATAGACCTGTCTTCTCATTAGTATTCAAAGAAATTTCTCGACACAAATATCTTATCTTATTATTTTCAACTATCTGTTGAACTCTTCACCTGAATATGTTGTTTTGTATTCAGTTGAGTCAATGTGATCCAAAAATCATTCATTGTTCTAATGGAATGCAGATATGAGGTGATGTGTTTTGTTTGTTTGAATGTGGCCCTTGGCAACACTTCTATGTGTTTTGTAATGCATAATGTCCAACAGGATACAGATATATACACGATGAATAACACTGAATTACCTATCGTCCAGGCACACAGTGGCTTAGTCGTCATCGTTTGTGAGGTCTCAAAAAGTACTGCACGCTGCCGTGGAATAGACGCCGAGGGTTATAGAACTTTATGATCCATACGCAGGGATTTTAGGCATCTCGACGCTTAAACGTTTCTGACTTTTTGTACAGTGTTCGTAAGTCCTAAACTTGAGTACTGTATACAAGGAACTAGCCCCTGCCTAAAACAGATAGTAAATTCTTGGAAAGGGTTCAGACAACAGAAACTAGGCTGATTCCAGGAATTGCGAAGCTACCGTACAATACTAAACTGAACAATCTAAACCTATTCCCGCTGACATATAAAAGAATCAGAGGCGAATTGATTACAGTTTTCAAATTGCTTAATGGCAAATTTGCATCTGATACGCCCTCATTCTTCTTGTCTTCCAAAACAAAAAATCTACGAGGACACTCCAAAATGTTCACAAGCCCAGAACGAATTACTTGTCAGCTGACTACCGACTTTCCCATCGAATCATCAACGAGTGGAGATCATTACCTCAGCACGTGGTTGAGGCTCCATCCGTCGACTCCTTCAAAAGAAAGTTGGATCAGCTGAGAGACCATCATTGCCAGGACTAACACGGCCATCAAGCTTCCTGTCCTTTCCAAACTGAAACTGAAATGCATCCTTGTAACCCGCCTTACGATGAGTGGGGTTAAGCATGGTTTCAGAAATTACACTTTTGTTCGGTAATGCCGTTGAAATATTTTTGGTATTTGGTCTAGAACCAGGTTTTGTATTTGTATTTTGTATTTTTAATCGGTATAGACGTTTTAGTTTTAAAAGTGTTTTAGTAGTCATCACATTAGAATTAGGTGTTTGATTGTGGGTTTCAGATATTACACTGGAAAGAAACGCATTGGTGTCTCAATCTGATATGTTCTGCTTATCTAGGGCCACTAGAGGTATGAGTGCACTCTCTAACATGAGATAGATTAGCTAAACCAGTGGGTTTAGATATTTTGTCTTCGCCTTGACAGATTACGCCGATGATTTTTTAGACATGAAACAGACGATATTTCAGCTAACGCTTCCTATGTACGACATCACATATATAATCACAACACAAAACCCACAAGCATAAACTTCATAGTGGAGAGAACTTATGAGATTCTTATACATAAGTATTCACATCAGGTAACACATTGTCGTTAAGTGAGTTTCGAGTATGAACGCGAGATACCAATAATTCAACAGAATGAGAGATTTATTCTATCTCAGTCGACCGCCAAAGTTGTCTATCAAGCTTGACCCTACTACCAAACAGAGCTGCCGGAAAGACTAAGGTTTGATTTCAATGGCTGTGTGGAGAAGGAGTGAAGAGCGTTTCAAATGACAAAATGCCCGTATTCATTTCAACAGGTTTTCTCATCTTAAAACGTACAATCAATAACGTACTTTGTGTGAAGAACAGTGAAATATGTACCTACCATTATTATCGAGTGATTGTTTGTTCAAAAGAATTAAGACTTTACATTATTCCCGTAATTATCTTTGATTCCTCTTACCCACCATTTGTCTAGTTTACTTCTATCACATCCACACATTAGTGATTTTAACAAGTATGTGTGTGATCAGATTGTTCGAAATGTATTGCACTAATATATCACACAGTCCTGATAATCTTCGTCTTCTTATTACACCATCTAAACAAACGCACTATCACAGTCATTACTGTATTCATCTGATCGAGGATCAAGTTGAGGATCGAGTAATAAACTCTGAGTAGTTACGTTGTTGTTGAGATAATTGAGAATGGTGTCTTCATTCAACAAACTGTATCCCTCGGCTGACACTAGAAATGTTCCTGTATTAGAACTTGATATTTCATGATCTGACATTGCCTGATCTCTGTTTCTGTTGTGAAGAGGTGAAATAGATGTCAGTGACGATTGTCAGTGTTTAGTACAACCAAACTAACACAACCAAGTCGGTGTATATCATGAATTTTCTTTTTATGGTAGATTCTGAGCGGTTTTCTCATGGCATTACCTGACTGATCTGCTCGAGGTGGTTGAACAACAAGAAGAAAAGTATTGCAGCCAAATGAATTTCACCTGGATTTCACGTTCATTTTGGTCCATCGAAATTCATGTTCTAAAATCAAAGAATTTTGTACAACCACTCTCACTAACTAAGATATCGATATAGTAGTGAGTTTGTGGCTGAACTTCAGTGAAACACCTTCCTTTAAAAACGATCTGACTATTTTTAATTTCTCCCACTCTTGTATTTCACACATTCCCAACATTCTTCCTTTGATTCTTACATGAATAAAATATTATCAACTTTACGTAAAAACATTTTGTTTGTTCTTTCTTCCTATACATTATGCAACGAAGCATCTGTTTTCTTTCTCAAATAATCACCTTGATTGATATAATCCTCTTTCTACTAATTACTCGCCTTGTTTGGGACAGGTCAGCGGCGTGTACCTGAATCTCAAAGTTGATGTTCATTTCGGGACCCGGACCCAGTATTGAAATACGAGAGTGGTCGACTGAGATCGAACCAACCTCTCACTCTGTTTTATTTATTTATTCACATATATATTGGTAGAAAGGGCACCAGGTACATATGCGCCACACAAAATAATGAGAATGGGAGAAGAAGGAAGAAGATGTGTGTATATAAAAGAAGGGAAAAAAGAGAAGAGTAATGATGGGTGGAACTAAAATGTACAACCAGGATAGCTCTCTCAGTTAAAAAAGCTATAGTCACTCTTTATGAAGAAATTAAAAGAAGGTTACAGCAGGCTCGCCACTGGCTTCTATTCTGAGCCATATCTGATAAGGCCTCTAGCCACTGTGTTGCACCATCTCTCGGACCCCAGCCAGGAAGGACTAACAGAAGCTAGCCCTTTGCAGCTATCTTTCATACCACGACACCATGTCATACACTGACCACCTCTCCGCTTTTTCCGACCAGTCCCAGGGTCGGCAAATAATGCACGACGTGGAATTCTCTTGGACGACATTCGTGGAACATGTCCAAGCCACCGAAGTCGGTGTTTCAAGATGGTGACACCAATTGAATTATTGTCTCTGCGTCCGAACACACGATACCGAACCTCTGCATTACTAACACGGTGTTGCCACTGGATGTCAGCAATCCTTCGGAGACAACGATGATCGAACACAGAGAGACGTCTAATATCCTCAACTCAGAGAGGCCAGGTTTCACAAGCATAGAGCAGAAATGCTCTCACCGACTTTTTACAGCCAGACTAACATCACAAATGCGCAAAAGATGGCCCAGATTGGAATAAGCCGCTCTGGCTTTTATTATACGTGCATCAATCTCATCACTCACGCCACCACGCCATCTAACAACACATAACCGACTGTTAATGGGGATCCAATCGATCAGTGCTGCCTCAGCTCTAGCGCTTAGTGCGACACCAAAGCCAGAAAGACCAGACGAGGATGTCACAGGGTCCCCGGATAAGCGCACGTGAAACAAGCTTTTCTAGGTGACAGATCTAGAGCGGATTTGTATTAATTCACTAGAGTCTTGAACACGGGTCTCGGATAGACAACAAACATCAACATTAACACCTTCCAAATACATAGCCAGCCCCATCTGTTTTCTGATATGCATTAGTGTGCGAACGTTGAAGGAAGCCAGCTTGAACGGCGTACGTGGTTTCAGAAAGACTGCTTCAGTATTCATAATCGGTGGAAGCATTCACTTTCGACCAGACAGTGACTGGAGATCGTTTAGATAGAACAGACTTTCCACCATGAGCGATCTGCTGCATAAGTTGAAAGGTAAGGTTACACAAATGGGGGATAAAAGAAGGTGAATTGACGATAAGGTTAATAATAATAATAATAATGCAAATTGTTTAGTTTCTAGTATTAGCGAGAATAGAATTGTCAGTTGAATGTGTCATTTCATTTATTTGAGTGAGGGCTGTGATACTGCACGAGTGCCCAAACCGAAGCAGGTAGTTTTCTTAGGGGACCACACTCCGAGCCTTTGACCTAGAGATCTAACCCACAAGGCAGTGGGGCATCGTGAGGAGATGCAGTCCCATGGTAGCCGGTGACCAACAATTGGTTCATACGCCATTTGTTCCTTCAGGATACTGGAGCCCACGTGCACCATTGGTTTGGAATGAGGGTTTTCCGACTCGCCTGGGTGGACTTTCCGTTTCCACCAACCTGGTTAAAGCGCCGGACAGTCGCTTTTCATCTTCTCACTTTCGTAAACAACACCCTCGCCACGAGAAGGCAGTGAGTAGGACTTCCCTGGTAGGGGCTATATACGCGTGACCATGTGAGATCATTTTGAGAGAAAGAGCGGACTCTTTCCACTCTCGGCCGTACCAGGGCATTTGAGGTTGTATTATTGGTATCTCGCGTTCATACTCGAAACTCACTTAGCGACAATGTGTTACCTGATGTGAATACTTATGTATAAGAATCTCATAAGTTCTCTCCACTATGAAGTTTATGCTTGTGGGTTTTGTGTTGTGATTATATTTGTGATGTCGTACATAGGAAGCGTTAGCTGAAATATCGTCTGTTTCATGTCTAAAAAATCATCGGCGTAATCTAACAAGGCGAAGACACAATAGAAATATATTGTACAAAATACTACAGCGAAGTAATCAACAACCTCCCCTGAGGAAGTGCGAATGCTTATCTGTGTGTCGGGAAGTAACGAGGTGGAGGTCACGAGCTGAATTATATGCAGCAATATGTAAGAAACAGTCTTATGTATCAAATACGTTTCGATGGCAGCGGCAAACATCTACTCTCCCAAGTAAGTAAATATACTTGTATGTGTGCTATGGGGGTTCATGTGATAAAATCAGCGTTTCCGGTGTGCATGTGACGTATATTTGTAGGTAAACCTGTATGTATACCAAGGAATACTTGGATGAATGTCCATGTGTTACCTAGTACGTATGCTGACTCTACACAATCGGCGTAAGTATAAACTTCAAAAATTATTTACTTGCTCTTCTAGTACAATACCTGGATACACACAAAGACCTGTGGAGCCGCGATTCCGAACACATGATCGTGGTGAATCTGTGTGGCTCGAAAACACGTGATACATTACAAAAGTACCTAAAGGCCTCCTCTAAATAGTCCCAAACAACCGATCTGCCTGCAGCACTACAAACACCGTATATTTTCTTAAATGATAGAACAGATTTTCAGAAAAACAAATGGTTTTGCTTCTTTAGTTGAAAATCGTCATCATGAAATTTAAATTGAGATGTTTAAACAGGAACAATTGTTCACTGATATCCCCTAGTATGAGAAGCTAAACAGGATACTGAACTGACCAGGCAGGAAATATCGGATCCTAGGAGAAGTGCCTTCAAAAACAAAGAATACATAAACTCATAGATCTATGTCTAAAAACATATTTGAAATTCATAGCAGAAAGCATGAGTCAAACTCGTCAAAGCAGGAGTAATAACAAAGCAAGATCAATGGAGAATGAAATCTAATGGACCAGTACTCCCTCGGTTCTACGGCAGACCAAAGATACACAAACCAAACATCCCACTATGTCCAATTGTAGCACTACCAGGAACACCAACGTACAATTTATCAAGAGAAATCTCAAGAATACTGAAACATTTAGTAGATTCGTCGAACCACTCCATCAAATCAGCCACACAATTCCTTGATCAGATTAGGAACATTCAATTGAACCAAACTTAGCAAAAGAAACTCTGTCCTTGCTTCTAACCAACGACGAAAACCTCGCGAAATACACGAAACTTCAAAGTCAAAGCCTACTTGAACTCATACATCTATGTCTAACAACATATTTCCAATTCAATAACAAAATCTACAAACAAACAAAAGGGACACCAATCGGATCACCAATATCAGGACTCATCACGGAAGCAGTAATGCAACGACTAAAAACCACAATTCTACCAGTGATCAAACCAAAATTTGGATTCCTTATGTAGACGACACATTCGTCATCGTCAAAGAGGAGGAACTAGAAAACACCTACAAGCAGATCAACAACGTCTTCAACGACATCAAGTTCACAATGGAACACGAGTCGGACAACAAGTTACCATTCTTAGATGTATTATGCAGTAACATAGGAACAAAAATCAAACCAATAGGATATACAACCAAAACAAAGAAATAAACAATGACAGATTTAAGGTCAATAAGAACCAATCAACATCGAGGTGCAGAGGACAAGCTGTGAATCACATGTGGAGAAATTCAAACACTTCACTTCTACCCGAAGTTTATGCTGATGATGTCGTTCAGAAGGACGATTAAAGCTCCACGACCAAACCATCCGGCTCAGAGAACAAACCAACATCAAAGACAAGTGCCTAATTTGACATTCTTAAATACAGTTTCTGTAAGGTGTTGATCTTAAAAGTTATATCCGCCCAATCTAACATCATTTTAGTGTAAGACTAAAATACCTTTGACATGCTACATGTTCTATGCACTGATGATTGCACGAACCTCCGGCAATCTTCAATGAGGAGCCCTATGATGAAAACTGTAATGAGGACAGACTGTCTAAATTTGCTACATCCATGAGTGCTTGACAACTCAATTGCTCCGGTGGAGCCATTTATGTAGGGCATACGATTCGGCAGTTCCATCATCTCATGGAGCTTGATACACAACAAAATTCCATATAAGGGAAAATATTCGAGAGAGATGAGGTGAACAGTGTGAGTCAAAACAACATTTACAAATACAAAGATAAGTGAAATGAACAGGTCTTTCAGTGATATTGGAAATAGTAAGGGTGACGAAAATTATCAACAAGTAATAACTTGGAACATATTCCCTAATACAATCAAATATCTACAGATGTCCTTTCCAAGTTACCACCAACTGTGTATACCGATTCACATGTATCTGTCAAAGCAGTTACACTGGTAGAACAGAAACAAGATTCTACGTCCGATTCAAAGGACACATTCTAAAACGTCTAAGGTCAAGTGGATTAAGAGCATTCAGTTGTGCCGTCTACAGACATCTCCCTGATACAGGACATCAATTCGACACACTCAAGTCTCTCAACGTGGTCAATCCTGCTTCGGTTTGGGCACCCGGGCAGTATCACAGCCCACACACAAACAAATGAATGAAATTATGAACTCTGTGGAGATAGGACCATAAAACCTATTTTGTAAATAATTTTTCATAGTTTACGCATGTATTTTCATATTCTGTACATTTAGCATTAAACAATTGTACTTGTTGTTTAAGTGTATTACTTTGAAGACTAGTAATTTGACTTCCTTCCGTTTTGAATATAACATATCGTGGCACTGTTACTGCTCCTCAATAAATACACTCTAATTCTAATCTGCATCGTTCTGCCATGTCTGCTAATATGTTGAATGAAATACTAATTGCATACCATCTCAATTTATAGACAACCGTGACATTCTTATTGAATTCTACGCTTGATAAACTTATTGGATCTATATCGGCCATATTGGGATTACTAATCTTTTATAATTGTGGATTATTTAGACCAAACTCAACTGAACACGCAATAGCCTGGAGAGTTAAGTAACGTCCCTTATTTTCTTTATCTGTGTGTAATTAACTTATTAACTGTTAATTGTTATATAAACTTTAGACGTAATATTTTGTTGCTAATTTTTGTTATCATACGTTTTGGTCCACCACAATTATTTGGTGAGCCCTAGTATTTTATTATCTCGCATTTATCCCATTGTTATATTGTTTATTCGCTCATTGTACGACACTTTTGCTCATTTTTAACCTAATGTACTCCCCACCTAAGCTTAGTGATTTGGATCCTGTTCCAGTAACCACTCATAGTTCATCATCTAACTTTACCGACTGTACATTCAGTCCAGTCAACGCCATTTCTGAATTTAAGCTTCCACCATATGGAGTAAATAATCCTAGAATCTGGTTTGCTCAAATTGAAGCCTTATTTCAGTCCAGGGGCGTACGTTCTCAAGCATCAAAGTACCCTTATGTAGTGAGCTTACTCCAGATCAAAATTGCGGCCGAAGTTGGAGACCTTATCGACCAGGTTCCGGAAACCGAGCCGTATGATAAATGAAAAGCGGCTTTAATTCAGCGAACAACAGTCTCAAATGAGACAAGATTGCAACAACTTTTGAATGCATGTGATCTGGGAGACAAAAGACCTTCCCAACTACTCCGACACATGAAACAACTTGCAGGCCCTTATAAACTAGACGAAGCCCTCCTCAAACAAATGTGGTTCAATCGATTACCACGCAGTGTCAGACAAATCCTAAGTGCCTTGGGGAAGTCCTCCTCTCTCGATGATTTAGCTGATATGGCGGATAAGGTAATGGAAGTCTGCCATGATAATCACTATATAAATACGATGCAACCGTATGGAGCAGCTGATGTCAGTTACTTAAACTCTATTCAAAGACAGTTATCTCAATTGACGAATCAACTTGAGCCCCTTCAAACCACTGTAGCAACGGTTCAGGCCAAACAAGTAAGACCCCTTTTCAGACAGAGATCACGCTCTAGACCACGATCCCGTTCACCTAAACGAACTTCCGAAATTTGTTGGTATCATACTAAATTCGGCACAAAAGCACGGCGTTGTACACGCCCATGTGCATTCCCCTCACCCACCACTGATAACCAGGGAAACGGTCCGGCCAGGCAGTAATGGCGGCGCCTGACTCTGGCCACAACTCAAGCCGTCTATTTCATGTCAGGGATCGTATTTCGGGCTCGGATTTTCTAATCGATACTGGAGCCGAAATAAGCATACTCCCACTTCATCTATCCCGACGACGGCACTCCCAACACGCTAAATTATCATTAGTGGCAGCAAACAATTCTATTATTAAAACGTATGGCGAGCAATCACTCATCTTAGACATCGGTCTCCGTAGACGTTTTACATGGGTTTTCATCGTCGCTGAAGTTAAACAACCCATCCTTGGAGCCGATTTTCTTAGTAACTACAATCTCCTTGTCGACATGAGAAAAAAGAAACTTATCGACGTGAATACAAGTCTACAGGTCAACGGAACAATCACCTGCAATTATGAAACTTATGGTGTCCGATTGCTTAGACCTGATAGTCAAACTTTTGCCGATCTTCTATCGAAGTATGAATGTATAACAAAAGCCGATTATCAAACTGAAAACTCCACACACCATGTTCAACATACTATCACTACAACTGGTCCACCTATCTGCGCCAAGGCGAGGAGACTACCACCCAATAAGTTGCAGTCCGCTAAAAGAGAATTTGAACATATGATGCAACTAGGGATAATCCGACAGTCTAATAGCCCTTGGGCCTCGCCACTGCACATGGTTCCCAAGAAAGATCAAGATTGGCGCCCTTGTGGAGATTATAGGCGTCTGAATAATCAGACAGTTCCAGACAGATACCCTATTCCTCATCTACACGATTTTTCACTAAACCTGCACGGTAAACTGATTTTTTCAAAACTAGACCTAGTCAGAGCTTATCATCAGATCCCAGTGGCACCTGAGGATATTGAAAAAACAGCTGTAATCACACCTTTTGGGTTGTTTGAATTCTTGAGAATGCCATTTGGGCTTAAGAATGCTGCGCAAACATTCCAACGATTTATGGATGAAGTCACGCGAGGTTTAGATTTCGTATTTGTTTACATCGATGACGTCCTAATCGCTAGCTCTTCCTTGGAAGAACATCTTCAGCACTTACAGACCCTCTTTGAGCGTTTCAAAAGTTATGGCGTCGTGATTAACCCCTCAAAGTGCATATTTGGTGTTTCAGTGTTGGAGTTCCTCGGTCATTACATAGACTCTCAGGGAATTAAACCCCTTCCACAGAAGGTAGAAGCCATAATCAACTACCCTGAGCCTACTTCTGTTAAGGCACTACGTCGTTTCCTGGGAACATTAAATTTTTATCGACGATTTCTGCCCAATTGTGCTGATGTCCTACAACCCTTAACAGACCTGCTGAAAGAGGATAAAGCGAGTAGCAAAAATAAGAACCAACTATTCCACTTACCCTCTGACGCCAAAATAGCATTTGAAAAAGCCAAAAACTTGATCGCCGACGCAACTATGCTACAACACCTAAACACTGACCCCCAAACGCATCTGATCTTGTGTACAGACGCATCTCAAAAAGCTGTAGGGGCAGTGCTACAACAACGAGTTAATAACATGATTAAACCAATAGCTTTTTTCTCTAAACGGTTATCACCCGCTCAAGAGCGGTACAGCACATTTGGACGAGAACTTTTAGCCATGTACCTAGCTGTTAAACACTTCAATTTTTTACTACAGGGTCGTGACTTCACTATTATGACGGACCATAAACCCCTGTGTTTCTCATTTAATACGTCATATGATAAACATTCTCCACGAGAAGCGAGACAACTCGATTATATCTCGCAATTTACAACAGACATTCAGTTTATCAAGGGTCATACCAATATTGTCGCAGACGCACTGTCTAGAAAGGATATTAATATGACGGTACTTAACCATGACATCAATCTTGAAACCTTAGCCAAGTTACAAGCAGACGATGCAGAATTGAAGGTCTGTAGAGAAAAGTCTAGCTTGAATCTCAGATCGGTACCCATTCCTTTCTCAGATGCATCCATTATTTGTGACACTTCAACAGGCAATAATCGCCCTTTTGTCCCTCAGGCTTGTCGACTAAAGTTATTCCAACACTTACATGGACTCTCGCATCCAGGTATCAGAGCCACCACAAAGCTGATCACCGAACGTTTTGTCTGGCCCAAAATTAACTCCGATATAAAACGATGGGCACGAAACTGCATACAATGTCAGCGGAGTAAAGTCCAGAGACATACAATCAGCTCAATTGGGGAATTTCATACCCCCGACAGACGTTTTCAACATATTCACTTGGATTTGGTTGGGCTCCTGCAACCGTCGAACTCTTTCACTCACATTCTCACTGTGGTGGACAGGTTCACTCGATGGGTGATTGCATGCCCCATCAAAGACACTTCAGCTGAAACTGTAGCATCAGTTTTTCTCGACCGATGGATATCGAACTACGGAGTACCTGCAATTATCACTACTGATCGTGGCCCCCAATTTCAATCCATTTTATTTCAGGAATTCACCAGACTCCACATCAACCACATCAAAACAATGGCTTACCATCCAGCAGCTAATGGCATGGTTGAAAGATTTCATCGCCAATTGAAAAGCTCGCTGACGACTCAAGCTGATCCTACCAAATGGAGTGATGCCTTACCACTCGTACTCCTGGGTATTCATTCCACTATTAAAGAAGACATTGGGTGCACTGCTGCCGAATTAGTCTACGGTACGACATTAACATTACCAGGCCAATTAGTCAATTGCGAATCTACAACGCTAGGGGATTCTTCCCGTTTTGCAAGCCGCTTATTACAGACGATGCAGAATATTAAACCAATACCCCCTCGACAACAAAACAACCGGGTGCAATTAGATAAAAACCTTGAAACATGCAAATTCGTTTTCGTTCGAGTTGACGCTGTCAAAAAGCCACTAAAACCACCATACGAAGGTCCCAATAAAGTAATCAAACGCACTCCCAAACATTTTATTATCATTCGAAATGGGAACAAAGAAACTATTTCCATTGATAGAATTAAACCAGCGTTTTATGAACCGACTCAACTTAAAGAAGTTAACATCGATGAACAACAACCCCTCCCTTCTGTTCCTGAGAAGCCAAGCGAAGAGGACAAGTTTCACCTTAAACCGTCTTTAACTCGCTCCGGTAGGTTGGTAAAGAAACCTAAGCGCTACGTACATTTCGTCGACTAATGAAAATCGATTCAATTACACGCACTTTATTGTTGTTACTCAATTTTCTAATAAAAGCTATTTATTTTCCTTACATGCACATTTAATAATTACATTTATTTATTATCACTAGTTTTGCCAATTTTTTTTTTAATAAGAAAAATTGCCATAGTAATAAACGAGTGAATGCAAACCAACTATTCATTAAATTCATCCATTTTTTTTAAAATATTTTATGACTCTAGTAACAGTTTCGCACATTTTATTATTATTATTAGCAAACCAAAACTTTTTAATGCTCGTTTTTCAGTTTCATTTTGCGTAGCATAGCCTATAGTATTAACGTGTCATTTATTCCTATCTCCACAATTTTTTTTCCGTTATTACAGTAAATACTATTTTATGTACATTTATACACAATATTTCTCGATTTTTGTTGTTCATATTGTAATCAGTGTTACCTCCGGACACTCTGGGGGGAGCTATGTGGAGATAGGACCATAAAACCTATTTTGTAAATAATTTTTCATAGTTTACGCATGTATTTTCATATTCTGTACATTTAGCATTAAACAATTGTACTTGTTGTTTAAGTGTATTACTTTGAAGACTAGTAATTTGACTTCCTTCCGTTTTGAATATAACATATCGTGGCACTGTTACTGCTCCTCAATAAATACACTCTAATTCTAATCTGCATCGTTCTGCCATGTCTGCTAATATGTTGAATGAAATACTAATTGCATACCATCTCAATTTATAGACAATCGTGACATTCTTATTGAATTCTACGCTTGATAAACTTATTGGATCTATATCGGCCATATTGGGATTACTAATCTTTTATAATTGTGGATTATTTAGACCAAACTCAACTGAACACGCAATAGCCTGGAGAGTTAAGTAACGTCCCTTATTTTCTTTATCTGTGTGTAATTAACTTATTAACTGTTAATTGTTATATAAACTTTAGACGTAATATTTTGTTGCTAATTTTTGTTATCATACGTTTTGGTCCACCACAACTCTATTGACGATATCCCTGGTCATACTAAAAGCAAGACAATTAACATTATTATTATTATTACCTTTATTATTATTATTATTATTATTATTATTATTACTTACCATATCGCTAATTCACCCCCTTTTATCCCCCATTTGTGTAACCTTACTCTTCAACTTATGCAGCAGCTCGCTCTTGGTGGAAAATCTGTCCTATCTAAACGATCTCCAGTCATTGTCTGGTTGAAAGTGAATGCTTCCACCGATTATGAATACTGAGGCAGTCTTTCTGAAACCACGTACGCCGTTCAAGCTGGCTTCCTTCAACGTTCGCACACTAATGCAGATCAGACAACAGATAGGGCTGGCTATGTATTTGGAAGGTCTTAATGTTGACGTTTGTTGTCTATCCGAGACCCATATTCAAGACTCTAGTGAAGTACTACAAATCCGCTCTCCATCTGTCGCCTCGAAAAGCTTGTTCCACGTGCGCTTATCCGGGGACCCTGTGGCATCTTCGTCTGGTCTTGCTGGCGTTGGTGTCGCACTAAGCGCTAGAGCTGAGGCAGCACTAATCGATTGGATCCCCATTAACAGTCGGTTATGTGCTGTTAGATTAGAAAGTTCCATCAAAGTGAGAAGAAACCGGCGTGAGAAACGGTGTCTTTTCGTCATCTCCTCCTATGCCCCGACAGATTGCAGCCCGGATGCAATCAAGGATGAGTTTTACCATCAGTTAACAGTTCTTCTCCAGAAAGCGCGTTCGACAGATATTGTAGTACTAGCCGGAGATTTAAATGCACAGGTCGGGCGTCTAGGCACAGAAGAGAGTCGTTTAGGTGGCCGATGGGGACTTGTTGGTCGCAGGACAGATAACGGGGACCGTTTGCTGCAACTGTGCACAGACCACAACCTGTTTCTGGCCAGCACTAACTTCCGGCACAGTCATCGCCGGTGTGCCACCTGGCGTCCTCCCTCTGCATCCCAAGCCTGGACTCAGATTGATCACATCGCGATCAGCTACCGCTGGCGTGGTTGTGTACAAGACTGCCGCTCCTTTTAGAGTACCTATCTGGAGTCTGATCATGCCCTGGTCTGCGCCAATCTCACCTTACTTTTCAGTGGCCGAAGGATTGAACACCACCAACGGATTGATATTAGTAAACTGGCTGCAACTTCTGTTGCAAGTAAGCATGGAGCTGAGTTAGCCTCTAGGCTAGCTACCACCCCACTGAAAAATATAGACGAGCATTGGTTGCATCTTCACGACGCCATGAAAATGGCGAGTAAAGCCGCTTGCGGCTTCGCGAAACGTCCCGCTTACAAGCACTGGGTTTCGTCTGGCTCCTTACAACTGATGGAAGCCCGTCGGTCTACTCCGGGTGACCGTGAGTTTGACCACAAACGAAGGCTGTTACGTAATGAAATCGGGCAAAGCTTGCGTAAGGACCGGGAAGCCTTGTGGTCGGAGCGTGCTAATGAGATGGAAGCAGCAGCTGCATCTGGTAACTGCCGGAAGCTCTTCCAACTCATCCGAGCCACTGGCAGCAAGAAGTCTGGTGTGAGTGAAACAATCTACGAGGATGACGGGATGCCAATCACTAACATCTGTCGACGTCTTGGACGATGGGCGGAATTTTTCGAAGGGCAGTTCAACTGGCCTGCTGCTCCGGCAACATCAACCAGCTTGTCCTGCTCCCCATGGCCGGTGACGACTGATCCACCAAACGAGGCGGAAGTCCGCAAGGAACTCCAACTCTTGAAACGTTACAAATCACCTGGCCCAGATGACTTACCTCCGGTTCTTTTTAAAGATGGTGGTGACTTTCTGGCTAAGGAACTGACTGCGTTGTTTGGAAAGGTTTGGGAGCAAGAAAGTGTTCCAACATCTTGGAATGAGTCAATAGTCGTCCCTATCTTTAAAAAGGGTTCACGTTGTTCCTGCAATAACTACCGGGGGATAAGTCTACTTTCGATCGCGTCCAAACTATTGGCTTCTATCATTCTTCGTAGGTTGTTTAAAACCCGAGAACGATTGACTCGCGAGGAGCAGGCTGGTTTTCGTTCTGGTCGAGGATGCATTGATCACATCTTCACCCTCCGCCAAATGTTAGAACACCGTCATACTTATCGCAGGCCAACAATCGTAGTGTTTCTTGATATCAGGGCGGCCTTCGATTCGTTGGACAGGACTGTTCTCTGGGATTGTCTATTGAAGAAGGGTGTGCCTGAGAAGTTCATTAACATCTTAAAGGCCCTGTATACGAACACCTCAGGCAGAGTGAGGGCATACAACCACCTTTCTCCCTTGTTCCATTCGAGCGGTGGGGTTAGGCTGGGTTGCCCGATCTCCCTATTCCTCTTCAACTTTGCCATCGACGACATCTTAGAAACAGCTATGATGGATGTAAGTAATGGCGGTGTGGATATGTTGCCTGGAGAACGACTTCTCGACCTTGAGTATGCTGATGATATTGTCTTACTGTGCGATAATGCCCAAGGCATGCAATCAGCACTTAATCAGTTGGCAATCAGTGTCCGCAGGTACGGCATGTGCTTTGCACCCTCCAAGTGCAAAGTACTCCTACAAGACTGGCAGGATTCTCATCCTGTACTCACCCTGGATGGTGAGGAGATCGAAGTAGTTGAGAAGTTCGTGTATCCAGGTAGCTATATAAGTGCTGGTGGTGGCGTGAGTGATGAGATTGATGCACGTATAATGAAAGCCAGAGCGGCTTATGCCAATCTGGGCCATCTTTGGTGCCTTCGTGATGTTAGTTTGGCTGTAAAAGGTCGGATCTACAACGCGTCGGTGAGAGCAGTTTTGCTCTATGCTTGTGAAACCTGGCCTCTCCGAGTTGAGGATGTTAGACGTCTCTCTGTGTTCGATCATCGTTGTCTCCGAAGGATTGCTGACATCCAGTGGCAACACCATGTTAGTAATGCAGAGGTTCGGCATCGTGTGTTCGGGCGCAGAGACGATAATTCAATTGGTGTCACCATCTTGAAACACCGACTTCGGTGGCTCGGACATGTTTTACGAATGTCGTCCAAGAGACTTCCGCGTCGTGCATTATTTGCCGACCCTGGAACTGGTTGGAGAAAGCGGAGAGGAGGTCAGTGTATGACATGGTGTCGTGGCATGAAAGAGAGCTGCAAAGGGCTAGCTTTTGTTGGTCCTTCACGACTCCCTGGCTGGGGTCCGAGAGATGGTGTAACACAGTGGCTAGAGACGTTATCGGATATGGCTCAGAATAGAAGCCAGTGGCGAGCCTGCTGCAACCTTCTTTTACTTTCTACATAAAGAATGGTTCTAACTTTCCTAACTGAAAGAGTCTTCTGGTTGTACATTTCAGCCCGCCTTATCTTTTCATCCTTTATCTACCTACTTTCATTATTTTGTGTGGCGCATATGTACCTGGTGCCCTTTTGTACCAATATATATGTGTTTAAATAAATAATAAATAACAACGTGGTCAATAAACAATCAAACTCCAATCTTCTGAAATTTGTGGCGATCAAACGTGTAGACTCACATTTGTGTGTCTAAAAGATATAAAAATTGATCTTTATTTGCTATGGTAAAATAACATCCATCTTTATTGCATCATTCATTAGATCAACTGTTTCTGGACTTTCGATTACATCATCGTCACTTTTCTACGGTTCACAAATGACTGATTTCAACTCATATCGTTCTTTATTGTCATTATTATGTTTTCAGGTACTTCATTACACAATCATCTAAGGATTGTTAGCTCCATAATTTCTTATCACAAGTTCAACGTTATTATAGGCTGTAGGAATCTGAGGAGAACCTAACGAAATAAAGTGATTTCACAAGATTCTGCATCAATCGTTGTGTTCGCTCTCTAACAAATAAATCAAAACATACCTAATGTTGAATTGGTGGCTTAAACACACAGAAAGAAACGTGAAGCAAACTAGTTAGATACACCTGTCTTCTCATTAGTATTCAAAGAAATTTCTCGACACAAATATCTTTTCTTATTATTTTCAACTATCTGTTGAACTCTTCACCTGAATATGTTGTTTTGTATTCAGTTGAGTCAATGTGATCCAAAAATCATTCATTGTTCTAATGGAATGCAGATATGAGGTGATGTGTTTTGTTTGTTTGAAGGTGACCCTTGAAATGTAGGTTTTATGAAAAAGTAACAGACAATCTCATTATTAGCTTCAAATATTACAAATGAATATATTAGTGAAAATGGAAATCTCTTCTAGTTGATCCGATTTGCTCGAAATCATGTACACTATGCTGACAATTCGGATGGTTAGTGATAATTAGCATTAAGACTGAGAATCACGTTTCGTTCTAGATTGTTGAAATCGGGAAGACGTAATAAAATATCCTGATGAGATTCATCTTTCCTACACTAATTATCCAAGTGTTACTGTTCTTCTCGATCAGAGACGACACATGTTAGCTGTTTCGTCATTCAGGCAGTAGAGTGACAAATAGTGTTATACTACCTTAATACGCAACTCAAATAACTTAGAATGCACTGGTTAACATACAGCAAACAGACTGAAATAAACCAGACCGGATTAGGACAGATTAGACATCTCACAATAATAATATATTCTGAAAATAATATTTACAGGATTCAAACCAGTTTACAGGCATGATCAGATGGATATAAAATGCAACATTTAATGTAGAGAACAAACATGAAATATAAGATTGTTTTATGTTTGCTGGTTCAGTAATTAATAAATAGTTTATATATGGCATATATCACGGAAAGCCAATGCAACACCAGGGAACTTGTCTTTTTTTTCTTAAGTGGATAGCCTGATGATTTATGAACGTAGTTCTTTGAGGTTATTTCCAGTGCCAGAGTGAGTTATTGATAAATATCTACAACTAGATAAAGTAAGATTAAAGAAAAGAGCACGGAACAACAAAACAATGATTGCCAAAATATGCCGGTCAGCTTACCACTATTCATGTTAGATAATATTCAAACGTGTTTGAGTTGCTAGTAACAGTGTTAATGTAAAGTGACAGCAAATAAGTGGTTAAACATTTAAAGTACCTATAACCTACCTTGTGAAGTAAGATACACTTACAGGCGATAGAGCGTTTAATGCATTTTCAGAAGAGCAGTATGCATCAAAGGAGCGAAATAATGGGAGAGAGTTTAACGTACGGATAATTTGTGGCAGATTATTCCAGAGTCTAGGAAACTAACAGGTAAAGTAATTTATATAAAGAGAAGATCAGGAATATGTTTGTTTCGACAGTGAATATTTATTTATTTATTTATTTATTTAAACACACATATATTGGTACAAGAGGGCATCAGATACATATGCGCCACACAAAATAATGAAAGTAGGTAGATAAAGGATGAAAAGATAAGGCGGGCTGAAATGTACAACCAGAAGACTCTTTCAGTTAGGAAAGTTAGAACCATTCTTTATGTAGAAAGTAAAAGAAGGTTGCAGCAGGCTCGCCACTGGCTTCTATTCTGAGCCATACCTGATAAGGCCTCTAGCCACTGTGTTGCACCATCTCTCGGACCCCAGCCAGGAAGGACTAACAGAAGCTAGCCCTTTGCAGCTATCTTTCATGCCACGACACCATGTCATACACTGACCTCCTCTCCGCTTTTTCCAACCAGTCCCAGAATCAGCAAATAATGCACGACGTGGAATTCTCTGGAACGACATTCGTAAAACATGTCCAAGCAACCGAAGTCGGTGTTTCAAGATGGTGACACCAATTGAATTATCGTCTCTGCGCCCGAACACAAGATGCCGAACCTCTGCATTACTAACATGATGTTGCCACTGGATGTCAGCAATCCTTCGGAGACAACGAGGACAGCAAATAAGTGGTTAAACATTTAAAGTACCTATAACCTACCTTGTGGAGTAAGATACACTTACAGGCGATAGAGCATTTAATGCATTTTCAGAAGAGCAGTATGCATCAAGGGAGCGAAATAATGGGAGAGAGTTTAACGTACGGATAGTTTGTGGTCGATTATTCCAGAGTCTAGGAAACTAACAGGTAAA
Organism: Schistosoma rodhaini; assembly: GCA_944470415.2. NCBI lineage: Eukaryota > Metazoa > Platyhelminthes > Trematoda > Strigeidida > Schistosomatidae > Schistosoma > Schistosoma rodhaini. The sequence continues at coordinate 24,597 of CALYCS020000057.1, forward strand.
GTAATTTATATAAAGAGATCTGGAGTATGTTTGTTTCGCTAGTGACAAGCAGTTACGAATGTCGTAATGTGAAGCTTCAGAATATTGAATCGCCTGGTTGGATGTGAAGGATAGTTTGTTAAGTATTTTGAAAAAGAAGATAAGATTAAGTTTGAGTCTCCTCTTCCATAAAGGGTCAAGCCCTAGTTTACTACACCTCGAATTATATGTCAAGACACTATCAGTTCCAAGAGTACGAAGTGTAAATCGTCTCTGTACTGATTCCAGTCTTAATTTATCCTTTATGCGCGTGCTAATAAGGAGAAACGCGCAGTATTCGAGGAGTGGTCGAACACAGACTTTGTACATTAATATACGAGATTCGCTGTTATGAAGATTTCGAGTTATGTAACCTATAAGGCGTTGAGACTTGGAAGTTTGTTTCATTATCTGTTCGGTAAACGATAAGTCGTCGGAGTACCTAAGTCCTAGTTCCACTACTGTGTGTTACCTAGATAACACTTCACCATTTATGATAAGATCGAGGTTGAGTGATGTATCACCGAAGCATAACCATCCACATTTAGCTATATTAAGCTCCAGTTGCCATTTCAAGCACCACTGTGCTAGCTTGTTAAGCTCCGTGCTGATGCAATTTCGAATATTCCTCAGCTAATGTGGAGAAAATGAATACACCACTTGAAGATCGTCTGCATACAAAAGGGACTTACCCACACTAAAACACTGGCAAATATCATTAATAAAAACTAAAAAGAGCAAAGGGCCTAAGGCACTACCCTGAATTACCTCACTTCTTACAGGGACGGCATTCGACAGTGAACAGTTGATTTTAACTATTTGATGTCGATTGCTGAGGAAGGAATCAAACCAGGCTAGTAACGGGTTTTCGACCCCATAAGATGCAAGTTTACCTGTGAGAAGTTGGTGCTTGACAATGTCGAAGGCCTTAGAAATGTCCAGGTATAGCACTAATACTAGATATCCTTGGCTACGAAGAGAATAGACTAAATTAAAGAAGTCAAAATGACATGTCATACAAGATCGATTTTTAAGAAATCCATGTTGCGAATCATCAATAAATTGTTCAGTCAATAAATAGTCAGATAGTTCGTCACTAATCATTTTTTCCATAATCCTAGAGATAACTGGAGTAATATTTATTGGCCGATAGTTGTTCACGTTGTTCATGTTATCTCCGGATTTGTATCGTGGTATGATGTACGCGGTTTTCCAACGGTCAGGATAAGAGCTTGATTCCATAGAGACAGTAAACAGCTTAAGGAGAAGAAGTTGGATATCTGGACCACCATAATTGTAGAGAAATGATTAAATCCCGTCTGCTCCGTGGCCTCTTGAAACCTTGAGGTTATTTAAGCCCTTACTAATTTTCAGGCATGTGAAGGAGATAGATTTTATTGAGTTACCAGTCATGCATAACTCCGCCTGTAGCTCTTCTAGAGTTACTGCCGGTCCCAAGCCCGGGTAAAGGAGGAGGGTTGGGCATGGGGTTAGCGACCACATCCCGTAGAAAAGCTAACTCGCTAAAAAAACGCTAACAAGAAAAAAAAATAATTCAAACCATTTAAACTCTACCCTGGGAGTTGAAGGAATAATTATCACACCTCCTGATGAAAGCCGAAATTCTTCGGAAGTCACGAGACCGATGCACCTTATAACAACCAGAGCAACACTCTTTATAGGTACATGGAACGTACGGACAATGTGAGAGACAGGAAAGACCAGCCAAATAGCAATGGAAATGAGGAGATACAACTTGGCAGTACTCGTAATCAGCGAAACCCATTGGACACAAACTGTACAACAAAGGCTAGGTACAGGAGAGATACTGCTGTACTCCGGTCACGAAGGGAAAAATGCTCCACACACTCAGGGAGTTGCTCTAATGCTGTCCAAAGAAGCACGAAATGCACTTGTGGGATGGGAATCTCATGGACCCAGGATAATCAAAGCATCATTCAGAACAAAGAAGCAAGGGATCACAATGAACGTTATCCAATGTTATGCACCCACCAATGATAGCAACGACGATGATAAACATCAGTTCTATGAAAGGCTTCAATCAATTATAGAGAAGTGCTCACGAAAGGACCTCACCATCCTGATGGGAGATTTAAATGCTAAAGTTGGAGTGGACAACACAGGATATGAAGATGTAATTGGACGACATGGATTAGGAGAGAGAAATGAAAATGGGGAGAGACTTGCAAACCTATGTGCATTCAACAAATTGGTTATAGGCGGCACAATATTCCCACACAAGCGCATACACAAAGCTACATGGATCTCACCGGACCAAACCACAGAGAACCAGATAGATCACATCTGTATCAACAAAATATTCCGAAGGTCAATGGGAGATGTGAGAACCCGGAGAGGAGCTGACATAGCTTCAGATCACCACCTGGTTGTGGCCAAGATGAAACTGAAGCTAAAGAAAGACTGGACAACTGGACAAACAGCACTACAAAGGCCTTCCTTCTAGATGCTGACAAGCTCCATGAATTCAAGATAACTCTCAACAACAGGTTCCAAGCTCTACAGGATCTACTGAAAGAACAGGAAACTACTTTGGAGGACAACTGGAAAGGGATAAAAGAAGCACTAACTTCATCGTGTCAGGAGGTTCTTGGTCCTAAGAAGCATCATCACAAGGAATGGATCTCTATGGGAACCCTGGACAAAATTCAAGAAAGGAAGAACAAGAAACTAGCAATTAACAACAGTCGAACACGAGCAGAGAAAGTCAAAGCACAAGCAGACTACGCAGAAGCAAACAGGGAAGCGAAGAAAAGCATTAAAGCCGACAAGCAGAAATACATGGGAGAACTAGCAACGACGGCGGAAAAAGCTGCAAGAGAAGGGAATATGAGACAACTATATGATACAACGAAGAAATTGGCAGGGAGATGTAGCAAACCAGAGAGACCAGTCAAAGACAAAGAAGGAAAGACAATCACTGAGATTCAAGAAGAGGAAAAGATGGGCAGAATACTTCGAGGAACTGCTGAAAAGACCAGCCTCATTGAATCCTACGAACATCGAAGCAGCACACACTGACTTTCCTATAGATGTCACTCCATCAACGGTCGAAGAAGTCAAGATGGCCATCAGACAAATCAAAAGTGGGAAGGCGGCAGGACCTGACAACATACCAGCAGAAGCACTGAAGTCAGACATTGAAATGACTGTAAACATGCTTCACCTTCTATTCAAGAAGATTTGGGAAGAGGAACAAGTGCCAACGAACTAGAAAGAAGGACACTTCATCAAGATACCAAGGAAAGATCTGAACAAATGTAAGAATTACAGAGGTATCACATTGTTGTCAGTTCCAGGAGAAGTTTCCAATAAAGTGTTATTGAACCGGATGAAAGACGCAGTAGACGCCCGACTTCGAGATCAACAGGTTGGATTCCGCAAGGATGCGTCGTGCACAGACCAAATTGCGACACTATGGATCATTGTGGAACAATCAATTGAGCGGAACTCGTCACTATGCATTAACTTTAAGAAGGCGTTTGACAGTGTACATAGGAGAACATCATGGAAACTTCTTCGACACTATGGAGTTCCTCAGAAGATCGTCAACATTATCCAAAACTCATACGATGGACTACAGTGCAAAGTCGTGCATGGAGGACAGCTGCATTTCCAGTAAGGACCGGAGTCAGACAAGGCTGTCTACTCTCCCCATTCCTCTTCCTTCTAGTGATTGACTGGATTATGAAGAATTCGACATCTGAAAGGAAATACGGAATACAATGGACTTCTCAGAATCAATTAGAGGATTTGGACTTCGCAGATGACCTAGCCCTCCTCTCTCATACACACGAACAAATGCAGATGAAGACCGCAAATGTAGCAGCCGCCTCTGCATCGATAGGCCTCAACATTCACAAAGGAAAAAGCAAGATTCTCAAATGCAACACGGAGAACACCAATCCAATTACACTTGATGGCGAAACTCTGGAAGAGGTGGAAACATTCACGTACCTGGGGAGCACCGTTGATAAACAAGGAGGATCGGATGCAGATGTAAAGGCGAGGATTGGCAAAACAAGGGCAGCATTTCTACAATTGAAGAACATATGGAACTAAAAACAACTCTCAACTAATTTCAAGGTCAGAATCTTTAATACGAACGTCAAGACAGTCCTACTGTACGGAGCTGAAACGTGGAGAACTACTACGACCATCATCGGGAAGGTACAAGTATTTATAAACAGTTGTCTACGCAAAATACTCAACATCCATTGGCCGGATACTATCAGCAACAGCGTTTTATGGGAGAGGACAAACCAGCTTCCAGCTGAAGAGGAAATTAGCAAAAGACGTTGGAAGTGGATCGGACATACACTAAGGAAATCACCAATGTGCATCACGACTCAACCCCTAACTTGGAATCCGGAAGGGAAGCGGAAAAGAGGAAGGACAAAGAACACATTACGCCGAGAAATAGAAGCAGATATGAAAAGGATGAACAGCAACTGGAAAGAACTGGAAAGGAAGGCTCAGGACAGAGTTGGATGGAGAATGCTGGTGAGCGGCCTATGCTCCTCGATGAGGGGTAACGGGCGTAAGTAAGTAAGTAAGTAAGTACCAGTCATGCATAGAACTCTTGAAACAGAGCCATTTATGAATTTTTTGACATTTGCAAAATTACCACTGAAAAGGTCTGCAATAGTTTTTGGGTCATATATAAAACTGTTATCATTATGCACGATGCATGGTATATCAACACTTTGAGTTGTTTTATCGCGTTTATTGAAAAGGAGAATTAGGTTTTGCACTTTTGACCTAGTACTTAGTGCTAATAGCTCTTCATCGATGGCCTTTAACCTGTGTTCCTCCTTAATTTGGTTAAAAATTATTATTATTTGTGTAACTGCCGTGAAGTCGTTAGATTCAAAATAACGTTTCTGTAGTCGTCTTAAATTATTACGATATTTAGCTGCTATACATAATTCGGAAGATTTTCTAATCATGTACGTCTCAATTGGTGCACAGGAATCTAGACAAGAGTTAACAATCAAATAGAAGATGTTGATGGCATATGTGAGACTATCAGATGAGAAGAATTAACTACAGTCTGAGAGTTTGACCAGTGAGCGAAAGAGGTCCCAGTCTGCATGCTTATAGTCTATATAATTGCAGGTTCTTTGAATTGGTCGGTTATAAGAGGGATAGATAGGGAGAGCACAAGCTACAATCTTATGATCACTGCTTTCAAACTCGTTGTATACTTGTACAGATAGGGGGATGACATCTCTACTAAATATTAGATCAAGTATATTATCACCCTTGTTGGGGTACGAACCCACTGTGACCAACAGTACAGGTTAAGGATTGACGAAAATTCGTCATTGCTTGACTGACAACTACCGGTACTCCAGTTAATCCCAGGATAATTGAAATCGAAAGTGATAATCTTAGCACTGAAGTTTAGAGTAGATGCATGTATAAATGCATTCATAATAAGATCATTCAAATTATCCGAACTATCAGGAGCTCTGTATATACATCCTAGGAGTAGACAATGATTCAGGGTGTTGATTGATATCCAAATCGATTCCAGTAAACTATTCAACATACTATCTTCAACGTTGTTAGTTGTTAAGGTATCCAAATCAAATAGAAGACAACCGCCTCCTCGCTTAGTTTCTCTGTCACAGCGATATAGTCGATAGTTCTGGATATTTAATTCGGAATCGGCTACTGCTGGACAACACCATGTTTCAGTGATAAGTATAAAAGAAGGCTTGGCTAGAAAGGCTAAGGTTCTCGAGGCTGAAATTTTGTTCACAAGTGAACGTGCCTTAATAAGTAATAGGTTTAGAAAAGGAGTGTGTAGTGTAAAAAACCGAGAGTATCCTTATCGATGGTATGAGTTCTAGGTATGCCTGGACTGTGGTTTAATGTGTTTGCCGGATCATATGGGCTATAGCTTGAGCGAATTGTAGTGCTAGTGTAACAATTGATTTCCGGAGGCAGAAAAAAATCCTTATTAATTGGTAAGGTGGAATAATTTGTTGTAATTGTCTTGGTGGACAATTAAGACAGGGGCCTGCAAGCTGGGGTTGCGTTGATGCTGTGTAACCTAGTATTCCATCTTCCCCATTGCGAAAGTGATGATAAGAGTTACATCTTGCAAGTTGAGTATTTATAACATTTGAGGGAAACCATGGGGCACGTTGGTTCATTGCCGTCTGTCTAATAGTAGGCCTGCTTACATGATGGTTGTAGTGGCCGTCTCGTGTGACATTTGAACGAAATGTGTCCTTATAACCTCCCTCACGATGAGCAGGGTTAAGCATGGTTTCAGAAATTATACTTTTGTTCGGTAAGGCCGTAGACATATTTTTTTAAGTCTCAGCAGTGTTTTAGGAGCCATCACAATAGGATTAGGTGTTTGATTGCAGGCTTCAGATATTACACTGGAAAGAATGGCATTGACGCCTCCATCAGATATGTCCTGGTTATCTAGGGCCACTAGAGCTATGAGAGGCAAACTAGCCTATTGCATTGGTAAACCAGTACACTGACTAACATGAGATAGATTAGCTGCACCAGTGGGTTCAGCTGCTGGCGCGATCACATTTGTTGTGACCTCAACAATGTTATTTTCGTTCATGGTACGCTTTTGCGTTAGTCTTTGATTGGTGGTTTTGTCTGAGACTATACGAGCCTTTTTAAACTTCGTATGCGCACAGACTAGCTGTTCAGAGTCTTTCAGATGTTCCGCTAATAAATGGGAATCGAATCTTAACAGGATAGGGCACGAGTACTTTAGATGCTTTTTGTTAAGTCGGATACATAGGCATGGACTGTCCTGGAGATTAGCTGCCTTTAGTATCGAATTTCCTACAGTTTTAATGGAAACTTTGTCCGGTATATTATATATGATAATAATTATAATTTATTCTCAAATAACAGATTGTTACATGAGGCATGCCGGTTTATAGTCAAAATCAAATTGTTAAAGAAGTTACATTTTTCAATGTTGAAAATTACTCAGCTGGGTTGATATTTCATAAGATATGAATGTAAATGGATTTCATAAGAAACATGTCAATATCAATATCAACCTTGGCTCACTTTATGGAGGTAGCGTTGCAACATACAACTGATGTTCGAGAATAGATACATGCGAATTTGCGGGCTTTTAGATGTTTCGAACTTATATCCCTCCAGAATATCGGAAGCTTTAATAACGGTGTAGGACGAAGTCACCCGTGCCATATCTGTTTTCGGTGGAGTATCTGCAGGAGGCTGAAAAAGGTGTAAGAAAAAGGAAGGACGAAAAGCAGAGCACACAGTATTCATGGAGGAATAGTTAAGGTATAACCATTTAGTCTATTTGTCTGTTACTGAAATATTTATTGGGTAAGAACATACTAATGTGTTAAAGAAAAATAAGTGTGGGCAAGGTATGAGTGGATAAGGAACTGTATAAATGAAGGTAGTTCAGAAGGAAGTATGGAATTGTGTAATTATAAAATAAAGTGCTGAAAACAGTATTCCGATACAAATTTGTATTTCTGAGGAGACATGACTTGCCTTCGTTTAGTAACTTTGCTAATGAAAGCACAAGTACAGGTAACTGACTTTAGCAACTATATATGTATAAACTATGTCAGTTGACAGAGAAAATAATTGTCATGAGATTCCTTCAACTGTATTACCTTCCACAATCTGTACCAATGAAAGGCTTCTGGAAGATAATGGTACGTGTTTGCAGTTCATACGCTAATAAATTTATTATAGAATGTTCTACCGTCGATTTGCCCTGTCAAAAGCCTTTGAGTCGCAAAGAGAAGATTAACAGGATACTAATGCATTTAATGACATCCACCTATCTGAGTATCCGGGATGCAGACAGGGTTCTGAATGAATTTCGCATTATCGTACCAGACTTGACAACGAGCATTAGAAGTATGTTGAGGACGTGCACAAGTGTACAACCGAAGTCCATCAGCAGCGGGGTTTACTACAATCTTGGATTGAAAACTAACCTCCTAAGATATGTCGAACTTTGGTTGCGTACTTGCGATTTTGAGAGTCTGCAATTATATATTAATGTAGATGGTCTTTCTATGTCAAGGAGCTCCAGTCAACATTTGTGGCCTGTATTAGGAAGGATCGTTGCCCCCAGACTTAGTGATGTTTTCATGATAGGTATCTACGGAGGGAATACTAAGCCGGCACAATTCAACGAAATTTCTGCCGACACTATTTCTGAAATAAAAGAAATGACTGAAACGGGTCTACTAAGTGTAAGGTTCAATAAATACATAGCTATTAAGTTTAGTGCAGTAATATGTGATGCACCGGCTCGTTCGGATGTTAGGTACACTGTTAATCACAACGCCAATGTAGGTTGCGACCGGTGCGTGGTTAATGGTAGACGACTTGATGGAAGGATGACTTTCCCAAACGGTGAATATACATTAAGAACAGACGACACTTTCAGGAATCAGACACAATATATTCACCAAAAAGGTCATTCCTTATTCGAAAGTCTTCCAAAAGACATGATATTAACTTTCCCCTTAGATCCCATGCACATGGTTTACTTAGGTGTCACAAAGAAACTTGTGACTCTCTGGATAGAATTAGGACACAAGAGACTAAAGAACATGAACTCATGTGTAATTAAGACCATAAATAAGTCGATATCTAGGTGCGTAGAAAGTACTCCCTCTGACTTTCCGCGTAAATGTCGAACATTAGACTACTTATCTGTATGGAAAGCGACAGAGTGTAGGTTGTTTCTTCTATACTTAGGCCCGGTTATTCTCCAAAATATTCTGCCTAAACCTTTGTATATAAATTTCAAGTGTCTTGCTTTGTCTATGTACTTGCTTGCACATCCTAAGTTTTATAATAGGGTTACAGAATCTGTCAGGATGGATTTAAGGAATTTTCTAAGAGAATAGGAATGGTGTTATGGGAGTGAGAACTTGGTATATAATGTGCATTAGTGAACTGAATACAAATATGAAGCTGGTACTCTCAAAGTTCACTGACCGCCAAGATCCGCGTCAATTTGACTGTGGACTATCCAGCCAACAGTTACCGTTGTCATCAGAAGAGGAACTGGGAACTTTGGACGCTTGTCTAGAGCACAAAGACGTTAGGGACAGATTTGTAAGCACAACATGATTTTTATCATTCATTCCTATTACAGATGGCTATGTTGACACGTCTAATGGATGACGATCCTAAAACCTCTATGCGATATATTCTGTCGTACATCATGAAACCGGAAGTTGCCATTAATTTCACATTGCTGGGTACTTCATCAAAAAGAGCAATTCAGAAGTGCAGGTTTTACAGCTGCGCACGAAGTAAGATATATAGGGGTTTTAAACTTCAGGTGCACTGACTTATCGTTTCCTGTCGTCATCTATCAACGAGAAAGACCTTGCGAAACTCTATGACATGGCTACGCAAAGTTATTTCCACGACATGAGAGACAAAGTCCAGAAGCGTCATCGACGTAACAAGGAACACGTATGTACGGCTTCAAAGTGATTACTGTTTTTGCATTATCTATAGGAACAGTCTTTCGTAATCAAGGATATAACCGTAAGTCCAGCTCCAAGTACCTTGTTGTGCAAAACAAGTTTCCTAGATTCCATAACGTTTTTCTTTATCACATTTTAGAATTCACAAGAATTGTTTGACTTTCCATAGTACAACAGGCCTGGTGGAAATAAAGAATACGTGAAATGCCTGGTCCGTTACAATGACAATTACATATAGAGCATTGATACTCTACCATCTGCCAACTGCTCATTACTTTGTACATTGAAGTTTTTGTTTTCAATAAAAATTTGGAAATTATACCATATTTTACGTACTTTACATTATTCGTGTGCTGTGTTGTGGGAATGAAAGCGAACACAGGAGGCGGTAGCGGTGAATGCATTAGTGTGTATGTAGTGGAAAAGCAGTGAATGTAGCGGATATTGAAGGTAGAAGTCGGATATTTAGGGGAAAAGTCGGCTATTCGTCGGTTATTTAGGGGAAGAGTCGGCTATTCGTCGGATATTAAAGGGGAAATGTCGGTTATTCGTCGGATATTTAGGGAAGAAATCGGTAATTTAGCGACATTTGAAAAACAGAGCGACAGAAAGAGGAAATTACGGTTTATTTCCCCCGGACAGGCGAAAAAGCAGACATTTCGATGCATTTCCCCTTTATTTACGACTTATTTTCCAATGCATTTTCCGCTTTATTTCCCCTTTGTTCGCCTTTATTTCCCCTTTATTGGTTGTTTGGGAATGACTGTCTCCCTTTACTTTAGAAGCTGTTTGAACTCTTTTTTTTTGTTTTCAGATTTTATAGGATATAGAGTGGGCTTCGTTTTCAGCCAATTGTCTAGTTTGCTTGTGTTAGGATTACTTGGTAGGAAGTGGGACCAATTCAGCTTTTTTTAACATGAGTCAAAGTGGTATTTTGTATGAATAATTTCGCATTAATACCGTTGGATCGTGACATCCCACTAGACATAAGAAGCCATAATTAATATGTTCTGCCCCACAAACACGGGTGGATTGAGGTTATCTCCCCACCATCATGTTTGCTGGTCAGTAACTCCACCCTCCCTCCTTTTATGATGTTAGGCTTTCCTACGTTTGTGGTCGGTATGAATATTGCTTTAATCAAGGACCATATTTGGAATACACTGTCTCTACAAGTTCCATGTTACAAGCAAGTCAGATGGTAATAGCATTTGTTTTATATTGGTTAGATATCCATTTAATATATCGTACTACTATGAAGATAACTAATGGTAAAGGTTATAAGAGACAAGTCAGATTATATGTGGCTAAGAGATGGTAAGGGCTAAGAAAAAATAAAACATTGAACAACTCACAAGAATGTTGGACATATGAGCTTCTTTTGATCGGCCTTAGTTGGTCAACATCCATAAGATTAGTGAATTATCTGTCTACTTGTAATAAGAAAAATAAAAGAACATGACACTTCAGAGAATAATTTGGATTTATCCATTAGAGAGATTTGGAAACTGAAAATGAGGGTTAGGAGCGGAAGGCCATGGTTAATAATCAATAAATAGTGGGGAAGGATAAAGCATGTTTTCTTCAGTTTTGTTATATTCATACTGACGACAATGGAGTTAGTTATATTCTTGTTCCGTCTAGATATTGGGCGGTCCACAATAAAGTGCCTCATTGGTAGGCGGGAGTTCAAGGAATAGTTGGTGAAGTTCTTTAGATTTTAGTAACAGGGTTATTAGCCTTTTAAATTTGGTAAAGGTATCACAGTTACGGATAGGTATTGGCAACCTGTTCCACAATAAACTATACCGAACTGTAAAAAACCTACAACGCATTTGTTTTTGGTGTTTTTCGGTAAATAGAGTATATGCATTGTTTCTTAGTCTACAGGCTGGGTCATTGATCGTAGTTGGACAGGAGGTTTGGAATGACAGTCCATTTATTGCTTTGTAGAGAAATATCAGATTGTTCCTTAACCTACGGTGCCATAAAGGTTCTTAAGAGAGGTGCTTACATCTACTTGTGTAATCAAGAGTGGTGTCACTTCCTAGCAGTTGGCGTGTAAAGCGTCTTTGAACATCTTCTACTCTTATTTTGTCATTGGTATTCATATTAGAGAAGATAAAAGAGCAGTATTATATGGAAGGTCGTACACATATTTTGTAGAGGGTAAGCTTGGCATCTGTCGTGAAGAAAGTTTTTGTTATGAAGCCAATTAGACGTCTGGCTTTAGAAATAATAAAGGTGTGTGCTTTAAAGTTTAGGCTTCCTGTGTAATTTATTCCTAGATCGTGTACTGAATTAAGTGTCTGGACTTTACTTTTATGTAAGTAAAGTTGGGGTTCATAGGGGTGCTTTCCAAAGTGCATGATCCCGCATTTGTGGAAGTTGAATGATAATTGCCACTTTTCGCTCCAGATAGTTAGGTTATTGAGATCATCTTCAATCAGGGGTACATTTTTACTTAGAACCTCAGGCTTATAGCTGTATACTATTTTGAGATCATCAGCATATAAGTATGGTTTCCCAGATTTTATGATGTTACATATATCGTTTATAAACAAGAGAAACAAAAGTGGGTCTAATACACTTCCCTGGACGACGCCACTAGTTATTGGTCTAGGTAATGAGAGACAGTCGTTGTACTTTATGTGATGTTTAAATAAATCAATGACTTCTTAGTATTGGTGACTGTTGTAATTTTGAATTCCAAATACAATACATTCGTTCGGGCTCATCTGATACTTCTTGATTAAATTGCGTTATTCCTGGGATTACTAGTTCATACTACAATTCAAATACTTCTAATTATCATATTGGCGTCGCGACTGAGCCTGTGATGGAACGGTTAAATATAAATTCAGATTTTAATGTTTTTGAGGAGTACATGGAAAGGTTCGAAATCTGGGCTATTACCAAAGAAGATGATGATGATTTTAATATTGTGGCCCATTTCCTTACATTCATCGGGAAAGAAGCATACAGCCTTATAAAGATTTTGGCACTTCCAGACAAACCGATTTCACTCCCCTATGCAACTCTCAAGCAACTTCTGTTGGATCATGTAAAGTATACAAATTCCGAATGCGGTAAGAAAGGAAAATCCGATAAAATGACTCGTCAGAACATCAGGAATTCCACTTATTCAAACAGTCGTCGTAGTTCGATGCGTAATCAAATTTATTCAGATAATACTTCATTGAGTTGTGAAACAGTCCATGATGATGAGCACAAGTTTAGTAAATGCATGTTCTGCGGCAAGTTTCACCCATGTAATTCATGTATATTTCGTAATTCTAAATGCTTTAAATGTGGTATAACGACATATTCAGTCAGTTTGTAATACCATGGTTCATTTCGCTGAAAGTAATGCTAAGATGGATGCTTCTAATGGTCAGTTATCTTTATCTAGAAGAGGTATAACGTTATATAACAGTCCAGAGTTGAATGAAACCCAGAGTCATTGGGAGGCGAAAATTCTCAACCAATCAACTTATCAGATTTCTCATGTTATTGTGCCAGATATGGTTTGTCGTAATAATTCACATACTTCTGATGTAATTTCTTACAACTCTGAGAATAGGATGTTAAATGAGTCAAATCATGATCAAAAACCAAATTCAGTCATGGTAGATGTTGAATTCCCTGATGATCCATTACCTAATGAAACTCTTAATCAATTTGAGGAAAATATTTCAGAAGAATCGAATTCTGATATCATATCAAGTGTCAGTGGTCCTCATAATGAATTTATCTCTAATGATATTCCTCATGAATGTGAAAAATATGTTTCTCATGAGTTGAATTCTAGTCATATTTCTGATGTTATTGTGTCATATGTTGGATACTCTCACGAACAATGCATGTTGAATAGAATCCCTAGTCAGGGGTATAATGATACAGAGGGGATAGGAAAATTTTCCGAAGCAACCAGAGAACCAGTTTGCCCAGAAGTGAAGTTTGCACAGACAGAGAATCCAAATCAAGTCCAAGATTATCCTAATGAATATGAGGCAGATGAATGTTTTCTATCCGATTGTTTCGCAGGTAAATCAAGCCTAATTGAATCACGTGCGTTAATTACATATATCAATGTATATCCATCTGTGTATTCTAATATGAATAACAAAAAGTATATGTATCATGATTTTTATTCAAATCAAAGTCACATGATGGAATACCTCAAATTATATATCAGTGTTTATTCCCAAATACTCACATACAGTAGTCGGTGCGTAAGATTTGAGATAATGCAAATTGGGAACGTCATATTGGCTAAAACATTGCGAATCAAGGACCCAACATTATTTCGTGGGGGAGGATATTGTTGGAAAGTCCATGATGCAAATTCTAAATATCAATGGTTTCACTACACAACCGACATGCTGATTGTATACAATTCTAGAACCCAGGTGAGTCTGTTCCAATTTCCGTTGTTAATTCTAATACTGATGAGTGCATTCTAGATAATACAGAGTGTACATTCAATACACCATCGGACAGATGTAGGATGAACTTAAGAAGAAGACAAACAATCGATTACAGACACTTACACTTCAATTCGAGCTGTGGCGGATGTGATGTTTAAATAAATCAATGACTTCTTAGTATTGATGACTGTTGTAATTTTGAATTCCAAATACAATACATTCGTTCGGGCTCATCTGATACTTCTTGATTAAATTGCGTTATTCCTGGGATTACTAGTTCATACTACAATTCAAATACTTCTAATTATCATACTTTACCATTTGTTTACGTCCCTTTAAGAATGAAACAAACCATGAATAGAGTGGGTTGTTGATTCCGAAGGACCGTAGTTTGGCTAGTAGCCGTTTGTGTGAAACCTTATCAAAAGCTTTCTCAAAGTCTAAAAATATGAGTGATACAAGGAGTCCATTGTCTCGTTTCAGAGTTATATCATTAATGTAGTCCACTAGGCATGTATCACGTGATCTGGACCTAAGAAATCCATGTTGGGAGACCGAGATGAGATTGTTAGTAATTAGATGTTGGACTAACGCCGCCTTAACTACTTTCTTCATCACTCTAGACACCACTGAAATTATGTTTATGGGTCGGTAATTTTCAACATTTGCTTCAGGTCCTGTTTTAATTTTGGGAATGATGTGTGTATTTTTCCAGGCAGTAGGGTAATGCGCTGTAGAGAGTGATATCGCAAATAGTTTGAGTAATAAAACACACATATCATCGCCTCCACGTTTTAGCATGCTAGCCGGAATACCATCTGGTCCATCAGTGTAGGAGTGTTTTAATGTACTAATTGCCTTAGAGATATTCTGTACATTGAAGTCTACGTTAGTAATCTCACAGGCAGATGCTGTGATAAGTTCTGAATCATTAAGTGGTTTTTCATCAGTTAATGAGGGACAAAAGTGTTCATTAAATAGTTCCGTAACAAGTTCAAGATCTTCGTATACTTGTTTGTCTTTAATAAATATGTTTCCCCTCGAATTAGAACGTTTATTTTGAAAGTGTGGTGAGTGCTGAGGTGTTATTACTAAGTTCGACAGCACGTTTTTCCTGTTCGATTGCTTTTTGTGTACTTATTGCGTCTGTCCGAACAAGTATTTCTATCGTCGTTACTAAAGAGGAGAAGTCATTAGAGTTGTGGAAGCGAGTACAATGTCTCTGCAGACGTCTTCGTGTACCGACTGGTATAAACAGATCTTTAGGAAACGTAGGTCTCCAGTACTCTAAAGGTGCGATTTTGTTCATGATACTTTCGATGTTGTGGTAAAATATATTGGTTAGTGTGTCGGTATTGTTTGCAGTAAAGAATGTTCCCCAGTCAGTGCTTCTTAGGGAATTGTGAAAATTATTCCAATCTACCTTGCGATAGTTTCTACGAAGGGTTACATTTTTACGTCTACCGTCTGTGTTTTTTATATTAAGGCTACATACGATAGTGTTATGATCACTACCTGGGAACTTTTTTCCAATATACACAGTATTGGGGGTGAGGCCACTGGTAAAGACTAAGTCCAAGACATTTTTATGTCTGGTAGGGCTACTAACAAATTGAGTCCACTGTCCTAGTTCTAGACATTCAATAAATGATTCATAACGTTTCAGAGCTTTGACTGGAAATTAAGAAATTTCAGGCATGTTGAAGTCACCACAAATGAGATTGCCTGTGAATGGAAGGGATGATGCTAGTGTGAATACCTCTGATAATACTGCTATTTCACCTATTGCCAAGTTAGGTTGCTGGTAGATACAGCCGAACAGTAAGGTAATGGAATTTGATGGCTTTAAAACAATCCACACCGAGTCCTTCAGTTTGTTTAGTTCAGGTATATCGCATAGTAGTGAGTTTAAGCTAGAGTGAGCATAAATAAGGCATCCTCCGCCTCGTCCTTTCAATCTATCGCTTCTATATAGGAGATAGTTATCAAGAGATATACTTAGATAGGAAATATTACTGTTAGTCCATGCTTCAGATATCATTATAAGTGATGGTTGATATATGGAAGCAAACAGAGCTAAATCAGTCTTTTTATTGCAGATCGACTTAGCATTGATAAGACACATATTAAACAAGTGGCCTACTAAGTTAAAGTGAGTGAGAGTATCTCGATTAAAGATGTCGTGATCCTCGCGTGAGTGATGTATGTTTGAAGTAATGGATTGAGCGTTTTTCAATAGCTCTGTATTTTGATAGCTAGAGTTACTGGGGCATGTATCAAATGAGCTAGTGAAGTTGCTTGGGGAGTTTATCCAGGAGGAAAGGGTGGGAGTATTTTGTGATGCAAACTGTACGGGGGAAGCGAGTTTACGTTCCGCACTTGGTTTGAAATGACTAGGGCTATATGCTTCAATAGGGGTGCGACTAAGGGCCTTATTCCAAAAAATTCTGGTACATGTTGACTGTAAAGTGTACTGTTATTTGCAAGACAGTTTTGATGGTTAAACTCGTAGCCTCTGTTATAACTATTTGCGCTAGTGCGAGCATGAGGGGGGTCTGATGCTCGTAACTGGAAGTTGTCACGACTGTTGTTATATATGGAGGCCGTCTTCATGTGGTGGGTTGATACTGGAAAGTTCTCATTCTGAGAGAAGTTACAATTGTGATTCTGGGGAATGTACATAGGGTGTGGGGTGAGGAACCTGTAATTACCATGCTTATTAACGGTTTTAGGCTTAAGAAGGTGAGTGGAGTGATCACTATTCTGATAGTTTTTGTGGATGTGCGTGTAAAAAGGTTTGTTACGCTGAAACGTACTACCCATTGTGCGAGGTGTTGATGACAAGTTACATGATATCAACGAATAGAACCTATTCACTGTTGTTGTGATACCCACAGAACAGTTGGCCTCAATCTTACGTGTCCCCCTATTTCGTATTTTATCTCCCCAGTCTTTTTGTCAGAGATGAAGGGTTTCTTTGTCTCTGTGAGATGAACTTATGTTCATTCGAATCATCTTGGGGGGACAAATTTTTACATGAATATGTTTAGCTGGGTGTGTTTCGTTACACGGCCCACATTTTGGTATTATACTGAGCGAACACCCGGGATCAGAGATACCGTCACGCCTTTTAGTGATAGATGGGGACCGTATCATATTCAAAGATTTCAGATCTGCAGACTCATCTAGATCTACGGATGCACCAGTCGTTTGTGGTATAACATCATGCTTGTTATCCATGCGCTTTATATCAATCATTTTGTTGCATACTGTCTTTAGCTGGTTTCTTACTATCACTTAATCATACGATTCTATTGCTTCACGTCTTCTTATACGACGTTGACACGGTGTTAGGTCAGAAGTGACTTTAATGCTTTTGTATGGAACTAATGAGCTGATATTTTTGCTCAAAACAATAAATTGCTTAGCATCGTTACAACAGCCAAACTTAAATACTAGGGGGCAAGTCAATCTATCCGACTTTTTTCTAAGGCGGATGACTTGGCATTTGACCTTCAGCATATCGCACGCTTTAAGGCAGATGTCCCTCAACTTATTTGGGTGTATGCGATCAGAGAGATTGTAAACTACTGCATTATGGGAAGACATCATTCTTTTCGTCACTTCTTCAGCCACAAGATCTAAAATACACTCAGCTTTAGTGAGTTGTTCGAGATTTTATCGGTTTTAATACCCCATATGTGTGTGTGACCAAAAATGGACCGCAGTAAAGAGGAAAAGAAAAGGAAAAAAAACTAATGATAAAGCACACTTGGTTGACAAGCCATTGCGGAACTCACAGTCTGAGTCACTCAATGCATTATCGCACTCTGATAGAACGGCAGATCATCATCCTAGTGCGACTGAGAGGAATTTAATATCATCGAATATTATTGTGAGTAAATTGCAAGAGTTAGACACACTCATGACTTAGAGAGGCTCGGAGAATACATCCGTAGCATATTACCAGATAACACTAAAGGTGTTCAGGTCAAAAAATTGGTTAGAATAGGTAAAAGAGTCGATGACAGTGTTCTACCACGACCGTGTAGACTCCTTAAGGTAATCTTAGGGTCGGAGAAACAACGTAATCTTCTGTTAAGTAACGCTCGAAGTCACGACAAATCTGACATTCGAATGCGACCGGATGTGTCTCTTGAAGATAGAATAAAAAGGAAGACGGCAGTAGCTGAACTAGAAACCTGTTGACAAAACGGTGAAGAAAATCTCCGATTGGTGGGTTTTCGAATAGTCAGGTCTTGGAAGCGAATGCTACCAAGGCCTGTGTGGATAGGTCGTTCCCCCTAGGAGTTTTATATGCCAACGCCCGTAGTCCAAAACATAAATTCTACGAGCTAGGAGCATTAGTGGACAAATTAAGGCCACTCATTGTAGCTGTGACGGAAACTTGGTTAGTCCATGACTTCCATTTCACCCCAGAATTATCCGGATATCATTGTTTAAAAAGTGATAGACATAGATACAGGAAAGGAGGTGGCGTCCTTCTATACATAGCCAATATTATAAATATCCGCTCCTCCGTTTGCGAATCCCATGATAGTGGAACTAGTGAAGTCATTAGCTGTGAACTCACTGTCGGATGTTGTACATTTGCACTCGGTGTCATCTATCGCAGCCCAATCTGCTTAGCCGATGACTTTATTTTAGAGCACATTCGGCTATGGAGTGCAAATAACAGATGCTTGATACTAGGAGACTTTAATGCACCTGACATTAGTTGGACTGAGATGACCACGAAATGCTCTATGAACTCATTTGATAGCAGGCTCTTGGAAACAGTAATGGAACATGCATTAGTACAACATGTATCCAAACCTACACGTTTTGGTGTAAACCAAGGTTCTTCTCTGTTGGACTTGGTAATTACCCATGAGACTGAGGATATAGCTAACCTAAACATTATTTCCCCGTTAGTAAATAGCGATCACGCTGTTTTATCATTCACGTTTAGAGCTAGCGATATGATATACGATCAGATTAAGCCTCGCCCAAACATATGGAGAGCTAACATACCAGAAATTCAGGATTGTGCTACTAAGATAGATTGGTCAGTAGATACTAGCTCATCAGTTGATGAGGCGTGGTCTGTATTTAAAGGCAAGTTTAGTGCAGTCACGTCCCCGTTTATACCATACTCGGTGCCACGTAGACCGAACAATAGTCTACCGTGGATAAATAAAGAAGTTAAGAAACTCCTTAGGCGTAGAAAAAACACTGGAACATGTTCATCTCTACTGGCTTAGAACAGTACAGATCTAGTTATTGTAAGATTAGAAATAATTGTAAAGCGTTAATTAGTAGGATTAGACGGTCATACGAAAAACAATTGGTTAGGGATTGCAAACATAGTCCAAAACGGTTATACTCGTATTTAAAGAGGCGAACTCAGAGAAGTGATGGAATACCATCACTTTTGATACAAGAAAATCCGTTAAGTTTGGCAAGAAATGATACCGAAAAAGCCTCCGCTCTTTCGGAATATTTCAGTAAAGTTTTTTCTACCAATAATGAGGAACGATCACCTATTCATTGTGATTGTGGCGACTTGTTGATGGACCCTGTAGTTAATAAGAAAGAAACTGTTTTAAGCCTGCTTCAGCATCTCGAACCTGATAAGTCTAGTGGTCCTGATGATATTCATCCTCAGATTATGAAAGCCCTCTCAGATATTATTGCTGAACCCTTAGCGATGCTGTTCGATATGTCCCTACGGCAGTCCAGATTGCTCAGAGACTGGAAGCACGCAATAATCAGTCCGGTGTATAAGACTGGGGGTAGGGATTTAGTTAGTAACTATCGACCCGTCAGCTTAACTAGTGCAGTTGTAAAACTAATGGAAAAAATTATTAGGATGGCTGTTATAAACTGCGTGGAAAGACATGATCTTTTGTCAAAGGAACAACATGGTTTTCGAAAAAGTCTATCATGTTTGACAAATCTTCTCATTGCAAGAGAAGATTGGGCTGAGGCAAACGATCGCAATATTCCTGTAGATGTGATTTTCATAGACCTAAGTAAAGCCTTTGATAAGGTTTCTCATTCTGGTCTTAAATTGAAACTAGAAAGTTTTGGAATTCATTATGCAGTCATAGACTGGCTAAGTGACTTTCTTCATGAAAGGAGACAACGGGTAAGAGTAAATGGGGCTCTCTCATCGTGGGAACCAGTAAAAAGTGGCGTCCTCCAAGGCACGATTTTAGGTCCTCTTCTCTTTTTACTTTATATAAATGAATTACCAGCTATAGCTAAGTCATCCGTCCTACTATTCGCCGATGACATTAAGATTTGGAGACCCATATATAGTATGTCAGACAGAATAGTTTTACAGGAAGATCTTAACTCACTAGTTGCATGGATGAATGGGTGGTCACTAGAAGCAAACCCTAATAAAAGTGTTGTGATGCAATTAAATAACTACGATGATTCGTATCACTACACAATATGTGGACTAGTGTTGCCCAAAGTAAGAAACTATAAAGATTTAGGAGTCATACTAAGTAATGATCTCAAGACAACCAGTCACTGTAAGGCTGCTGCTGCAAAAGGCTATAGGGCATTATGGTCTATTCGTAGATCTTTCCGGTATCTGGATGGGGAAATGTTTAGATTATTATACCCAACTTTCGTAAAGCCACATTTGGAATATGGGATTCAAGCAGCGAATCCTTGTTTCAAGTATGAGGCGGATATGTTGGAACGAGTCCAACGCCGCGGGACAAAAATGGTAAAAGGCTTATCTAGCCTATCTTATGAAGACAGACTGAGACACCTCAACTTATTACCGTTATCTTACCGGCGAATACGGGGTGATCTAATATTGGTATATCGTATCCTGAACGATGACCTTGGTACTAACATGTCCTATCTTTTCCTCCCGTCTAGGGCTGATCATTTGAGAGGACATTCAAAGAAAGTCCAAAAACCGAGATCAAATCGTCTACGTCTGGAGTTTCGTTTCACGCACCGAGTAGTGAATTACTGGAATTCTCTACCAGAACACGTAATATCAGCACCTTCTGTTGATGTATTGAAGACGAGATTGAACCTCCATAGTGTAATAAACTGCAAGGATTAAAATAGGTCACTAGACCACCTATCCTCATTACTGAAGACTGAAGGTGAAAAAATGTTACCACTTTCAATTTTTGCGCGACCTAAATATATATATATGATCACATTATTTCGAGAGATTATTCGCTTTTTGACTTTACTAGCTATCAAGTCAATAACGAATTCTACTTTGATCCTGTCTTCGAGTTCAGAGGGAACTACATCCTTTGACAACAGCAGTTTAAGGGATGACAGTGTCTTTAGTTCTAGTTTAACATCATCATGCTTCAACAAAGAGCCCGCAAGTGACCCCACTTTAAAGTGGAATCTAATTAGAACGCATGTCGCTTAATTGCTTATAGACAGAGGCTAATTCACTTTTAATATGATCGATACCTTCAGTTCGTGAGTTTGAACTCATTAGGAAGTGCTATACCTGGGCATTTCTAAGGCCTTCGACATTGTCAATCACAACTTCTCATCGGCAAACTTGCATTGTATGGGGTCCTTAATCCATCACAATCCTGGTTTGATTTCTTCCTCAGCAGTCGACATCAAATAGTTAAAATCAACTCTTCATCGTCGAATGCTGTCTCTGTTAGGACTAGGTAATTCAAGATAGTGTCTTAGGCCATTTGCTCTTTTAGTTTTTATTAACGATATTTGTGAGTGTTTTTGTGTGTGTAAGTCCCTTTTGTATGCCGACGATCTTAAGGTGGTGTATTCATTTTTCTAACATGGTACTTCAGAATTCATGTTCTAAAATCATACTTTTGCTTCCAACAGAAATTTGTACAACCACTCTCACTAAATAAAATATCGATATAGTAGTGAGGTTGTGGCTGAAATTCAATGAAACAGTGATTTAAACAGAGAAATAAACGTGAAGCAAACTAGTTAGATAGACCTGTCTTCTCATCAGTGTTCGAAGAAATTTCTGGACACAAATATCTTATTATTTTCAACTGTCTGCTGGACTCTTCATCCGAATACGTTGTTTTGTATTCCTTTTAGTCAATGTGATACGATAATCATTCATTGTTCTAATGGAATGCAGATATGAGGTGATGTGTTTTGTTTGTTTCAAAGTGACCTTTGAAATGTAGGTTTTATGAAAAAGTAACAGACAATCTCATTATTAGCTTCAAATATTACAAATGAACATATTAGTGAAAATGGAAATCTCTTCTAGTTGATCCGATTTGCTCGAAATCATGTACACTATGCTGACAATTCAGATGATTAGGGATAATTAGCATTGAAACTGAGAATCACGTTTCGTTCTAGATTTTTGAAATCGGGAAGACGTAATAAAATATCCTGATGAGATTCATTGTTCCTACTATTATTGTGCAAGTGTTACTGTTCTTCTCGATCAGAGACGTTACATGTTAGCTGTTTCGTCATTCAGTCAGCAGGGTGACAAATAGTACTATACTACCTTCCTACGCAACTCAAATAACTTAGAATGCACTGGTTTACATACAGAGAACAGACTGAAATAACCAAGCCGGATTAGGACAGATTAGACATCTCACAATAAAAAGAAGACCTCACTGATGAGAGATGTGAAGATAAACTTGCGTACTATGTAGAACGTTCTGAGTTTCTTATAAACAGAGAAGCATCTGGAATAGCGTCGGACGTTAGTATTCCTAAGCTCTAAATTGTCAGACAGAAGACTAAACCTGACAACCGAACGATGAAATATCTCCTGAGAATATGTAAGCGATATCAAATTCAACGGAACATATCTGTTGCCGACATGTTGTAGAATAATCTAACTACAACAGATTTAGGAACGTGGGGATACTGTACACATAATCCATTAGAAAATCTACTCACTTCCAATTTTATACTGTTGAAACTCTTTACCGAAATACCACTGTAAAATCTGTTTCCATCCTAGTCAAAATAGTTTCACGAACTCTTACTTGATGTGCACTGAATAGCTGGAAATCTCGTGTGTGGATAACGTAGTACGTTTTTCATTCTGTTTATTCGGCTTCAGTTTATATGTGGTTTAAAAATTGCGACCATAACTAAGCTAATGCAAACCACAAGTAGCTTGTACTATGAAGAAGGTTGTTGCCATATAAATATGTTCCACACATTTCACTTCCATTCATTGTATATCAGAAGTTATGAAATTTTAGCCTGATACAACAAATCGTGTGAACTCAGTAGAAAAATAGTCAATTTTCTTAAACTAATACGTCAACAACGTCACATAGAAGCCATTCATTTGATTATGAGACAAAAGGATATTAACATGACAGAACGTGATCAAAGTAAACTAATGCTGCATTACTGAATGAAGAGATGAAATGGCGAAACTTAAGGACATGTTTATGTTCAGTGGATATGAAATAACAGTACCAGACTTCCGTGACATTTAATCAAACGCAATGTTCACATCTCGAAATTTATGTTAAGATTCACGATGGCAATCACTTGAATACTTACGTTATTCCATTGATGCTCTCTATATTGATGTTTTGTTTTGAACACTTTTTGGAGAGGGTAGGAAGAACTCATAAGGAACTAAACTGACGATTGTGAGAGTACGGGTTACAATACATATCATGACATTTCCGTAGATACGTTGAAACAAGTATATTTGAAAGTGATAATAATCGTTTCAGAGTCAAACGATAATAACTTCTTTTCACAATATATTGTGCAGGAATGCTCTGTCAAGTATGATATATAATGATCACTAGCGCGACGACTTTATTTGCTTCTACAAACCAAGTGTGCAATCTCTCTACTTTGAGAAACATTTAGTATTTCCCCTAATGTCATTTTCAAAATTTGTAGTTTACTCAATATCAAATGGCTTCGGGTTTCTATTTTGAGAATGACAGTTCAACTAGGGCGTCCATACTTATTTATTTGACCAATGAACTTGTCGAGTCAATTCAGCATGTTTCTTATTGGTTAAATAACACAGTAGAAAAGTATATAAACACTTGAGTGACACCACAATATTAAACTCACAAAATGAACATGCATCAATGTTTATTCTTGGTCTCCGTACTGCTTGTCAATGTGATCTGTAAGTTACTGATTTCAGTTGCCTTATGTGTGATAAGTTTACACCTCGCGTTTGTTATCCTGTGTTTCCAATCTTTTTGCTCAACAATTCGTATTGACACCAATAATCCGAATGTCAAATATTCCTTGAATAGAGAAAACGCAAATGTGAACACAGCAGGTCAACGAACCGTTGTACGTTGTACGTCAGTAATAAGGGAGACAACTAACTGTTTTGAATGTTTTCGAGCAATGACAGATATTCTGATCTTCACGGAATTTTGTCTTTGTTCTACAGCGTTCTACAATACAACTAGTGTACATCTGTAGCAGCTCATTTCAACGACCATTATACTGACGTATTCCATAATAAAAATACAATCACAATGATTGAGTTAATGCATATTAGGTACATGACATGTGGCGAACATGGTGCTTAACAGGACTTGCTTCTATTTGTAGATGTATTCGGAGATGAGTTTAACGTTCCAACAAGTAAGAACTGATCATATTCATATGTTGTCATTGTCTGAATACAATCCCATTCACTCTTAATACGAAGGACAATTGGATTGTTGTTGATTTTCCAATATAAAATATAAGTTCATAACTTGTTGAAAATAGTTTTTTAGCATCGTAAAATGCAATCTTTCGTGGTATTGGTGATCCACTACTACTAGACACGGAAGCCCGTTATGCGAGAGCTTCTTCTACTATTCCGTCACCAACCATTTGAACAATTGTACCACATTTACGCATACATATCCATTATTTGTGTTCTCAGATAATGACGATAACAGTTCAACGGATACAAGCAGTAAGCATATTATTCAATCTCTTATATATTCGAAATCACTATTCTATGAAAATCGGTTCATAATTTGTTTATCATCAAATTTAACCGACTGTGTGTAAAGTCCGGAATCACAGGAATCAGAGAGAAGACGTATAAATGATGCGAAATTGGTACATGACTGAATGTAGCTTGTTGCTTGCTAACATACTGACGCCTGTTACTCCCAATGAATCATAGGCCGCCGACCAGCTTGTAGGAGGCCTAATATAACTACTCATAAAATATAGACGTTTACGGCAAATCCACGTCATTATTTCCATAACGCCAGATATTCTGTGTAGTCTACGCACGCATACACACAGATACACAGTTCAACAAATGATAATAGTGCTAATACTAATTCT
>CALYCS020000058.1:0-28554 GCA_944470415.2 Schistosoma rodhaini
CGTTTAGGTGAAAGGCGGCTCCGGGTGTGGCCCCCTAGGGAAACCACCTGTTTCGTTTCGGGCACCTGGGCAGTATCACAGCCCTCACACAAATCAAATGAGATTTGTTTGGGGCATATATATCTGGTGCTTCCTAGTACCAATATTTATGTGTTTAAATAAAATAAAACAAAAAACCACATATCAATTCCCATTGTTTATAATGAATTCTATTATGATATAATCCAATATATTTGGGTATGATATCAATAATATGAGCATTCACATTTTTTTATCCCTTGACTGATGATGGATTTCAGAAATTATGATATATATATTTGACATTTCTCGAATTTCTTGTCCCCAAATGCTCTGGTACGGTCGAGAGTGGGGAGAGTCCACTCTCCCTCTCCAAATGCTCTCGCATGGTCACGCGTATATAGCCTCTATCAGGGAAGTCCTACTAACTGCCCTCTCGTGCAATCAGTTTTGTTTACGAAATTGAGAGGATGAGAAGAGAATCTAAGGCACTTTAACCGGGTTGGTGGACACGGAATGTTCACCTAGGGGAGTTCGAAAACCCTGATTCAAAACCAATGGTGCACATGGGCTCGAAGATCTTGAGGAGACAAATGGCGTATGAATCAATCGTTAGTTACAGGCTATTCTGGGACTGCATTTTCTCACGTTGCTCCACTACCTTGTGGATCACACCTTTAGGTCAAAGGCCTCGGGTGTGGCCTCTAAGTAAACAACCCTATTCGTTTTCGGCAGCAAATAAACAACATTCCCGATGCGAGAAGGCAGTGAGTAGGATTTCCCTCGCAATGGCTGTATACACGTGTCCAAGTGAACATTTAGAGAAGGTGGGTGGACTTTCCTCACACTCCATCATACCAGTGCACTTGGGGATATTTCCAAACTTAGGTACCATACTATTGAACAGGATGTCTTCAAAATAGGGAAAACCACGGTATTCCAAGGATAAAATAAATATATTTAGTTACATAATTCAGGTACATAAACAGGCATTTCATTAATTACACACATAAGTGGATGAATACATAAAAAAGTAAACTATATAAATCATTGTAAAATTAGTAATTATTATAACCAATCATATTGACATTGGCAAATTACATCATAAAAACAGTTTCACCACAACACATAAATAAAACTCCAACACACACACACACACACAAACTGTTCATCATCATCAATCCCACCAGATACACATTCAGTAACCACATTATTATCCCATAAATACTGACGACCACAAAGATGATAACAACAGGAAATCATAGAAAATCAGTCAATCCATCAACATACAAAATATGTACACAAACAAACAGACACATGCACACACAAAAAAACACAAAATCAATATGACGATGCAGAGGAAGAAGGAGAGAAAGTCAGTTTATCTGTCGTTTCTGTTGAGATGAGAAGGCAAAATCAGATCGAAGCTAGGAAATGAGAAGTATGACATAACACATAGATTTCATTACTCAGAAAATCAAAACAAATCTCCTTCTTCATGTCGATCATGAGTTGTTAGTCGGCGTAGTTGTCGTTGCTGATACTGTTGGGCTATTACTCACAGCCGTGTGTGTGGTGGTGTTGGTAGTATGAGTGATGGGGATCGGAGTACTCGGTGTGGTTGACATTGTCGTTGCTGTTGCCGCCGTCTGCCCAGCTGTCGTTATGGTCGTCGTCGTCGTCGTTCGATGTACCGGATCATGAGCGAATAGTGGAAAGTCATTAGGCACTGGGATCAGTGGAACATAATTAGCTGGAATGTCTTTGAATACATCCACAACACCAATACAATCGATGTTCGATGCCAATGTTTCGCGGGTTTTCATCTCCCAATCAAGTTTCTGTACCATCATCAATGATTCAGCTTCATGAAGTTGTCGACAGAGTAATTTCTTCTAAATACAAAAATGTACAAACACACAAGAGAGTGAGTGGAGGACCATGAACAGACATAAAATAAAGTACTTGATGTTGTTACACTCTCTACACTACACACTCTACGATCAATCCGCAACAACTTCACATACACAACCAAACTTCATCAAACAGTCATAACACTCCAGTCACAGTGTCGTGAAGTCCTACATCTAGACTCAGTTAACAGAGTGCAGTGATTTCATCCATAGAGTATTCTTAATGACTGAATTAGCCTTTCATCTGACAAGTGACATAGTGAGACAATCAGAAGTGGCCAAACGAGAAGGTCACTCGATCACATTCAGAACTAATCTGGAAGACTATTGTATATCACTCGTTAAGAAATGGATTGATTTTCTACGGAGTATATATATATCAGCATTTGTGCATGTCATTCGGTAGGGAAAAGTACTTTCTCGTTCAATCATGTATTTTCGCTTAAGTAGTCAGGTAGGGGATCAGCATGTAGCACGTCGTGTATCAGTATCACATTTCGGACACCACCCATGATAATATCAATACACTTTATTTACTCATAAGCTTAACACTTTATATGGTAAGTGCTCTTTTATATAATCTCATTTTATCGTCAAGATGATCGACTTCGTCGTTTGTATCAATATTTCTATTCATCCATCGTACCTGACAAATTCCTTCATCTTGTTATTTCATCGCAAAACAACTTCAACCATATTAATCAATCAGTCAATCAAGAGTTTAACTTTAAAAAGTTCAGGATTATCATGTAGCTTCACAACCTCCAAATAAATGACAATCTAATGATGCTTCAGCTCACCTTTTCATTTTGAAATGTATCGATAATGTCTTGAAGCCAACCGATAAATGTACGAGGGGTAAAACGATCACGTATATTCTCTTCTTCCTGCAAAAACACATCAAAACACACACACAATTGGAAATATATATATATATATATATATATATATATATATATATATATATATATATATATAAACGGATAACACAACAATGTAAAACAATACACCTATGATGGATAGCAATTCACAATCATAAACACTATTTCTTGTTTGTCATTTACACACAGCTGATAAAGTCCACACTTCGCACAATCAACAAGTAAATGTCAGACAAATAAAGAATGTTGCTTCTATGCAACAACTACACAACAATACCACCACCACCACAAATATACATCTACGATAACAGTGTAAATCACCAATTAAATATGCACACTCATATGCGTTGTCTTCAGCCAAACTGTTGTTCATAATACGTAGGAGAGTTAGCTAGTACAGTAGGTACGTAATACTCACTACCATTAAACGTCTCATACTACACTACTACACCGAGTGATATGATTCCTATCTCAACAAAACAACATGCAACAAACCATCAGTATTCTTCTCATTCACAACATGTAAAACCGAATACAGTGAACAATTAATTTACTTGGACAGCAGTAAAACAAAATTCGGTTTAGAAAATTATAATACACAACAAAATCCAGCTGCCAAAATTACTCAATTCAACTAACTACAGAGTCACCAGAACATCAATAACAGTCATATACAGCAACACAACACACAGTTGAAGAAAAACTTCAAAACAAGACAATCATTCACAGCAACAACGAGAAGTCACTAGGACAACACTATTCGTGATCGTTCATATTGAAGCATACATTGTAACTACTATTACTACTACGACTACCACTCATTTACAATTACACAATTCCACACAAAAAACAAGATTAGTAAACAGAAAATTCAACTGGATAAATGAATCCGAATGTACTGTTCAAAACATACATCAAATACTTCATCTGCAAATCATCCATCAATTATCCTCTACATCCCTCATGATTGTTCCACTTCTCAATTCCTTGATAGTTTCCATTTCTGATTTCTCCAGTTCAATCTTCCCAAGCTTTCGCTGCCAGACATTCCATATCTGACTAGTGTTACATACTACCCATGTCTATTGACATAAGTAGCACACACCACAAATGTACATATGAGTCAACAAACACAGCATAAACGCCCACACATATTTTAAGCAATCGAGAGCAGAACTTCAACAAAATTGTTCTCCGTTTTTCAGTCGAATAAGGATCTTAATCTCAAGAAAGACCACAATTTCACAATGTATTGTGTCAACAGTAGTAACGAGAACAACGAACAACGTACAGAAAACTCCAAAAACCAAATAACATACAAACTCAGCTTTACAAACCAATACATGGAAAACTAAACAAGCACACTCAACACAAGTCGATCATTTTGAATACATTCTTCACCAACTTCCAGCACCAATACATAAATCTTGGCTTCACAGCACACACACACACAATACATTCATACATACAAAACTAACATAAACCATATCACCAACAGATGATAATCAGAAAGGATTGACAACATCAACAACACCACCTTCCAATACTCATTCCAATACACAGCTCCGACTAATATTACAACACATCACTGATTCATTTCATAAACTCGAATTATAAGCACAATATAAACAAACAAACAAACAAACAAAACAGAGAAAATAAATATACTACTACTATTACTCACTCGATTCTCTAATTTCCCAACCGGTGGAATATACGTCAAATCATTATAAGATAATATTGAACAAAACGAATATGGTTTCGATTGATTGGCCACTGCTAATGCACCACGTGTTTGAGCACGTAAAACAGCTTGTTCTGCACCCAGTTGTAAATGTTCCTACAAACAATAATAATAAATGGCTAGAAAAAGTCAGTTGAAATGAACATTCAGTGTATTCCAAACAAACATTTGTCATTACCATAAACATACAGACCTGAAATCCGTTAACCATTATGAAAATTACAATTCAAATAATAAAAAAGACTGGCAAAATAATCCACAAGTATCAACACCATGTTAATGCCATCCCGATTTCCCCCTCACTGACAAATAAATAGTTTATTCTCTTGTTCACACAACAAAATAATACATTTCACATTCATCAAAACGACTTTTACGACAGTGGACAGTTTATGCCTTACTGCTCTCGTCAACGATCTTCGTCAACTAACATAACTCGAAGTCACACAGTGGTGTGGTCTACTTATATCCATATAAGTAGTATATGGTGTGGGTCAGACATACAATGTATTTTGGCAGAAGACCGATGAGGAAAGAACTGAAAGTGTTCTGTTCACTACAACACTTCCTATATGTTATATCTTTTAACTTAACAACTCTGTAGTCATACAAATCCACACACACACACATACAAACAGTGCTCAGATTACTACTAATAAGCATTGACAAAATGCTTCACTTTCAAACACTCTATTGCGAACCATCGCCTCACACACACATAAAATGCATCCAACACAGTAAATAATAACACTCACTCGTTCTGATTGATGTTTCAATGCCTGAGCATAGCGTTCTTCTTCTTGTTCATTGAATAATTCCACAAATGTCGCTTCCAAATGACTCGGTGGTGACTACATGATAAATAAATAAAACAAACAGATTGATTGATTGATAAACAACTCGAAAAAAGAACAAACAACGTTCGAAATAACTCATACAATAAACTGCCTCAATGTTTATACGTCTCATCCTATCATTTCATCATTCATGGCTGAAATAACCACTAAATCGTAAAACACCACAATGTTTCCGTTTTCAATTACTCATTCTAGTACACAAATTAACAATCAAGGTCACCCGAATAGTTAACAGTGTCAGTCAGTCAGCTACAACGTAGGACCAGGCACATATATGCATCGGTCATAGTTGCCATACCTCGCTGGCACAAGATGAACACCGGATTCATAGATGTAGTTAATTTAGTGGTGGTGGTGGTGGTGGTAGTATTAACAGTGTAGGCACTCGTCCATCAGTCAGTGCAATCACATAACAGGTCATACAGCTCACTGGAATGATCAATTAGTCACTTATCATCAACGTAGTTAGGACCTCCACACAAACCTCACTCACATCACCATACACAGCAACTAACGTGATTCAAAATATCTTATAAAAACAAATCAATTCATTTCGACTCAAGTCAATATTGAAACAACACAAAGATAAACGAATCGAATGAAAAAATTTCTTTCCAAATACATTCTCATCATGACTCTACACTAATGTATATATGTATCATTTACAGCAATGAAATAGTACTCATCGAGTAGTTATGTTCACTCAGTCAGTCAGCTACAACGTAGGACGAGGCAAATATATGCATCGGTCCAAGTTGTCATACCTCGTTAGCACAAGATGAACACTGTATTCATAGAAGTAGTTCATTTAGTAGTGGTAGTATATAAAAGATAGGTTGAATATAAGGATATAGTATAGGAAGGAAGAAAGTTATGAAGCAAGAGTAGTTATGTTACATAATAATTGTATAATGACACATTCATTACAAAATAATATTGAGTAATTGGAAAGAGGGGGATCATAGTAATCAAAATAATCATTCGAAAATTTGAACAGTTGCTGTATTGCATAATATACAAAAAGAAGGGATTAACAAAATATTTGGATGAAAGGTCAGTATGATTGTAGTTATGTAAGAATTTAGAGACGAATGTTGAGAATATGTAAAAATACAAAAGTGAGAGAAATTAGAAAACAGTTTAAATATTTTTGATGGAAAGTGTTTCAAAAAAGTTCAGCTACAAACTCACTTCTATGCGGATATACAAGGTGGCAAGAATAGTTGTACAACCCTCTTTCCGATGTAAACTTGGGGTTTATGAATATGGATTCCAATGGCTTCAGTAACATGCAACAGATGAACTCGTAAACCATATAGCAAATTTGATGGAATATGGTAGATAACCTTGAAAGCTTTATTCAAGTCAACTTGATGACCTGTGCTTACAAAGTCAGCGAGAATAGAACTCTTAACCTTTCTTATCTGTCCTTTGCTTAACCAACACGGACGGTGCTATGCAATGCGATGATGGACTTGCCGAATCGTTAGCCCTACATAACTGGCTCCACAGAAGTAGTTCAACTGGTACATACACATGGATGTGGCGAATTCAGGTAGTCTGCTCTTATTATAGGCGGTTGTAAAAAGCACAAAGATGCACACTTCAGATCGAACAATAAACACTTACAAATGACAATGATAAACTCAAGTCGCCAAATATCACACCATATTCAACCAACTAAAATTACAAATCACTTCCACCAAACAAAACAGTATTTACAACTAATACAAAGCCAATAATTATCATTTAAATACAACCAATACTACCACTATCACTACACAACACTCACTCATTACTAAAAAATAATGCACAAAATAATAAAGAACTTACACGTTTCACATATGTAGCAAATGACAGTTGATTAGCCAATAGGTAATTACGAGTAACCAACAGGTAATCTTGATAACCACAAGGTGCTTTCGGATGGACCTTCACCAGATTATTGACAAGTTCACGTAACTGTTGAAGTAGTATAGTTGATTGCATCAAACATCCATCCATCAAAACAAACCATGCAAAGAATTTATAAATCTCATTAGTACACTTGTCATACATAGTCAAATTTATCGAAATGTAACTCTTCAAACAGTGTTATTTCACTCAAAACAAAGCAATAATTATAATATTTCTGTTAACACTTTCTCAACAAACATTACACTATTACAAATACTACTCAAATGTATCACCATTCAACAACCAACCAACCAGTCAACATTCATCATCACTAATACTAAATGAATGAAACCACTTACATTCTTGTTCAATTCAGCAGCTTTGCCATATGGATTTTGAAATTTCAACAACTCAATATCTTTACGATCTTCATCTCCAGGAGCAGAGGGACAAAATAAATAACTCATGTCACAATCTGCTTCACTAGAACGTCCACCTGTCTGTTCCCCCAATGACGATGATGATGGAGTCGATGTTGCTATTCCTGCTATATCTACTGTTGTTGTTACCACCGTCGTTGCTCCTACTTCTGAGACTGATGATACAACATCCACATCATTCGATCCATCCATATTCAATTTCGCAACTGACACAGCAGTTCCACACATCTCTGGTTTTTCATCCACTTCCATCTTCTTGCTGTTATCATTGTCAGTAGTAGTAGTAGTAGTAGTAGTAGTAGCAGTGGTAGACAATGAAACAGAATGTCCTCCTTCAATTTCAGAAACACAAGTCATATGCACATCAGTAGTATCTTTATCAGTCAGCACTGTACACTGAGAACTTCCCACAGACACCTTCTTCTCTTCACTACCCATGTGACTGTCACTTTGAGAAGAAACAGTAACAGTTAAACAACCATGTGTATCTTCAATCACATCCATGTTTGCAACAGCATTTGAAGACGACACATTAGAAGATTCAGTTGACGAACCAGCATGAACAGTTGTTATAGGTGAATTATTTGCATTTACTGTCCCAATTCCACTACCACTACGACTCTGTTGACTGATATTCTCATGATTTGTCACAGTATCCGAACGAGAACGAAGTTTACGCTTCTTAATCGGAGTAGCATCATCCGCTAAATAGAAAAAAAAGTATTGTCGTCAACGCATAATAATTACATTCTACAAAACTGATCGAAAACATTATCACAATCTCACTGACTTTATGAGCAATCAACGGTCGCCATTCACAGATGAGTTCTATACTCTGGAACTGCCTTCATAAAAGATGTACGACTTCCTAACATAGATTCGAAGTTGTTATCAAGCCTCCGATCAATCACTTGTTTCTTTCTGATAAATACCACAATGATATGTTCAAGAAAAATCAAATCTTACTCACTTTCGGTTTTATGCGAGCTACTTTTCTGAAGTATTTCACCACTTCAAGTACATCGTTTTTACCTTGGCAATTTATTCACACAATAGTTTTGTGTCATTCATTCTATGTGATGATGATGCACTTTTTAATGCTCTATAGTACCAAAGATTGGCTGACCAACTGAATGATGAGTTATACATTTTTACATATTCACACAATCAAATACAATGTTAACTCTTCTGGCAACATAACAATGTGCGTGTATTAAACTCGAGCTTATTACAAAATTAAACCATTCATCCATCCATTACACTACAAACATCAATCAGTCAACACGAATAGAAGCAAAACTATGAATATAATCTAGTTACTAGGCCATTACTTCGTCGTCGACACGTCTCATCCACTTAATACAGGGTAATTCATAAGTTCCAAATTACATAGTACTAATGACACATACACAAATCTTCCATCACACTCCTATTTCGACCTCATCAAATCAACACCGATTTCTTCTACAATCCATCACAAACTGTTTCCTGTCAATAAAGAGGAACTGCAATCAAAATACTACAAACACTGCACTAACAAAATGCTTACTGTGACGTTCCTTCTCTTCTTTTTCACGTTGAGCAGCTGTATGTGAACGTAATGTACGCCCACTACGATGCCGGTGAGTATCCTACAACATGAATACATGAAAAACGAAACAATCAGACAAGTTGAAAAAGATTCATACAAAAAGTAACAAATCCCATACGAAAACTGAAACTCCCTTTATGTATTCAAAAACAGTTCGTTCCCATCCTAAACCTATCCTGATAATCTCGTTTCATTATTCAACGTGATCACTTTCACTTTACTTTCCTCATAATCTTTGTTTTCTATTACAACCCTTGGAACAATAAGCTTAAGGTAACAACCGTCAATAACCACACACTAGACACTGTCACAGGACTGACAATAGAAACTATATCGTCAACAACAACAACGGCAGCGTCAAACATTCTCATCACACAATTTTATTCTGTAAACCACATATGTTTACAAATAGTTCAAGCAGAAGAAAATTCCGTCTTCTTCACATTCAGAATAGATAAATTTCTCCCAAAAGTTGTTCTGATCAAAATTCTATCTACTTTCTCAACAATAGCTACATCTAACTACACTTCAGTACGCTCTGTCACAATTACAACATTCAAGTGACTAATGCAACTACGTACATCAATAAACATACAAAAACACGTAAACTCACTTTCGACACTTCTCGATTACCATTATTCGTATTATTATTATTACTATTTCGATTGTGAGTGTGGTTGTTATGATTACTATTATTATTGCCACTCTTTCCATGACACTCACTCGTCTCCAGAGTATTATCCACTTTCACCCGATTAGCATTACTTGCATTACTACGATTGCTACTCATCTCAACAGTGTTAACACCACTTGTAATATTCACACTAGTGTTCATCCCAGTACTTGTGGTACATGTCGATGGGGGAGTACAGGATATGGACAACTCTGTACTCGATTCGTTATGGTGTACATTCGTTGCAACAACATGATCATAAGACTTAGATAACTTCTCATGGTGGCTAGAATATTGATCGTGGACAGTCTCGGTAGTGCCAGTAGCAGTAACGGTGGTAGCACCACTGCCGCTATTACCGTCGCCGATATTCTCCACGCTTGAACATGAAACTTTTTCAGGAACTGAAACGACACTCGTCGAAACGATAGAAGTGACAGTGACTCCAGCCTCCTTACCATCACTTTTGTTATTCACAGTCATCAAACCGTCATCAGACACACGAGGTTTCACGTCGCATTTATCATTCATATTCGACTCATTACTCGAATTATTCTCCACATTATTAATAGGATGAGTTGTCAATCCACCACAAGTTGCTCCAACTGACATGCACGATGAAGTCATTGATGACGACTCATCTCCAGAAGTACCCGAAGCAAATTTAATACGTAAAGGAGGAACCTTCTGTGCCGAGATTTCTTCGCCTCCTGATGACTCTGAATGGCATGATGTAGACACCTGTCAGAGAATTAACAGAAAAGAAAAACCTCGTAGACACCGAAACTGAAAAATGAAGTTTATTGACTGCACCGAATCGACCGTGTGTGTACATATTCACATACATACATACATATATTTATTCCTCACTAAAGTAAGACACCACTGGGGCATATCACATCTCTCAGCAATAAAAGTCATTTCCTGGTTAATCAAGTGTACCTATCACTTGGCCGATTTCGGATTGGCTAATTCCTATCCAATCAGCGCTAGCCGATACCTGGAGAAGACTCTAGAATCTTCTCATGTAAAACTATAAATATACTAACGTATTTCTTATTGCACTTCTTACCTCCATTCATTCTTGTTATTCGGAATATAATTTCTTCCCTATTCAA
Organism: Schistosoma rodhaini; assembly: GCA_944470415.2. Classification (NCBI taxonomy): domain Eukaryota; kingdom Metazoa; phylum Platyhelminthes; class Trematoda; order Strigeidida; family Schistosomatidae; genus Schistosoma; species Schistosoma rodhaini. Next base: position 11,132 of record CALYCS020000058.1, read on the forward strand.
ACGTGTTCTCATTTGAGAACTTGCCGAGTGTATTGGTGTCCAAGAATACTAAGCAATAGGAATAGCTGGGTCATATGAAGAGAAATTATGACAGTACTATCTACAGTAAGTGCAGTTACGAGACAGACAGACAAGCAACGGATACTTGGTCTATAACAGAACCAGCGTTTTAGTATCTAAACTATTGTTCCACTATTCTATCCCCAGAACAACTAAGCTCAATTACTGTTTTTAACTCACAATAACAAGATAGGGAGATGGGGGCACAAGTATGAACTATAAATTAATGGTTACAAAATTAAAATGAGATACAAGTCAACAATCAAAATGTACATAATCATGAAATCGGCTTTGTGATTCATACTTTCTCTGTGTGTTTCACTGCTAGCTTTACCACTTATCCGTTCCCAACACACCCGAAAGTGGGTGAAAAGTGAATGTCTAAACCTACAATAATAACCTGACCAACACTCAGGTTCACAAACTCGTAACTCGACAGCTTCGAAAATCCGAAAACGGATTCTCAAATAACCAGTGTCAGTCATTGTACGCATGCCAAAGCGAAAAAGATCACTCAATTACAAACAACTGAACTGACAAACAGAACACGCTAAATCGGTCAAACACACACACACACACACATTAACACCTCCGTAATACTTCAACGACAGAGCCTATACACTAGACATAAAAACAAACAATGTAACAAACTGGAAACGGTGATTAAACATTTGACTACATTTGACTACCCTGCACACACATATACAAAAAATTTACTCAGCACATTTATCCAACACAATGTTAATCAGCTGGTTGTTAATTTGTACAAAATAAACACTCAAGAGCAGTTACGATTAATGTCAGAATAATTGACTTACATGATTCAATTCTTCATCACCTGATACGGTGACTGACTCACTTTTTATCGTCATCGATGTACCCATATTGGAGTTATGCTCATTACTAACATTGTCGCTACCATTATTATTATTAATATTCATTTGAAAATTCATGTTGTTGTGATCGTTGTCGCTATCACTAACGACAGCGACATGAGACGTTTCAGTTGTTGTACAAATAATTCCACTTGATGAAGGAACAAGATTTGTCTCACAATTCGAAAGGGATAAATCAATCTGTTGTTGTTGATGTTCCATCAAAGTATATTGACCGGCTTCTTTCGCAAAACGAAGCCGAAGCGGAGGTCCACCAACACTACCACAGTTATTGTTACTAGTTGTGTAATTGCTACTATTATTGGGAGCAATAGTTGTAGTAAATGCACTATTGATTGTACCTGTCAATGTATTATCGTTGCTACTATCCAAAATTATATTTCCACACTCCACAGTAGTTGACAAATTGGAAGAAGACAGTTGACGTGTGTGCTTTGATAGTGAATCAATACTACCAATACTGGTATTACTATTTGGACTAGTATTCGTATTTGTATTGACGATAGTAGTAGTAGTAGTAGTAGTAGTAGTAGTAGTAGTAGTGATTGTGGTGATAGTAGTAGTAGAAATGGTAGAATTGGAAGAAGTTGACTTATTGAAATTGACTGGAGTACCAACACTAACACCGCAACTAGAATGAACTCCAATATGGCCTGTTGCCTGTGTATTGGTATTATTACTATTATTAACACCAGATGCAGGATGAAGTAGTGAGTTCCCAGAATTGTTCACCGTCTCATCATTCTCATCATCTTCAAACGCATAGGGATCTTTCTTCACTAGATAGATATACACATGAGCACGTACACAAAGACACAGAGATCACAATTAGCCGATTATCTCAACAAACAACTTGTATGTTACTGTTATTATTATTATTATTATTATTATTATTATTATTATTATTATTATTATTATTATTATTATTATTATTATTTATGTACTACTATCATGCACAAACACATATATATATATGTCCCACCTTTTGTCTCTTCTAATAAGTGATCACACACTTGACCAGTGTTATAATGGAAATATTTCCAATGTGAAAACCACAAAAATAGCAACAACAATTATGATCGTATTTCTCCAAATAACTTCATATTTGACTTGTCATGAAAAAAGTACTTCATATAATGAACAATATGATCATTTACACGCTCACACCAACGCTACCATTACAGTAGACGTATGCGAAAACACTGAAACTATTTAAAAGCTAATACGAAGACTTTTACTTGCTTATTTATTGGCATAAAAATTGTTTGTATGCAACTGCTGGTTGTGAGTGTTTACTTTCATCGCCTCCTCCCTCTCCTAATCATCGTCTCTACGCAAGTGTATGCCTGCATGCGCATGTGTATCACTAGTATATACGCTTATTTGACTGTTGATATAATAAAAGCAAAGTAACTTCCTAAACCCCTGACCAACAGATGAGTTAGTGTATCTATGACTACTAAACACAACCCACACATACATCATCCGGTAAATTTCATTACTTACTACTATTGTAATTACGAATGATAATTCTACTGCAACAGACATATACAGATATACAAACAAACACAACAATACAAACACCAAATAGCCAACCCATGCGTCCTACCTACTCCAAACAATAACACACAAACATAAACACAGTAACAAATGACAACTTTATCTAGTCACTCATTTGTACAAAGATTTAGACCAACTGACTGCTTGTTTATGCAAACAAACACATGCGCACTTCACAGACAAAAGATTAACGAAGGCAAATGCCACTACTAATGATAACTTAGCATTTGTTATCAGTGAACACTACTGTTCAAATGGCATACAAACATGGAAAAACGTAAACACATAGCATCTCGTGACCCACATTGATTGCTTACATACTACACGAAATATGACACTAACGCAAATGCAAACATTGAACTTAAATAAGCTGAACAAATTAAGACATTAAATAAGAAAAATTGGTTCCGCGAAGAGGTCTCTTTTCGGCAAATTCATTTTCAAGGTTGTACAGTCCCAAATATATATACTTATTTTTTAGGGCGATAATAATTCGTCAGTCAGTTACAATGTAGAACTTCGTACGTACATACATCAGTTCGAGTTGCCATACCACATTAGCACAGAGATGCAGTTGTCGATTCAGATCCCATAGTGGTAGAGGTAGTAAGAGTATAAGCAGTAAACCGAAAGATTAGGGTTTGAATATGTTATTCAAGGAGTGTAATACAGTGAAATAAATTTGGAAAGAGAAAAAGGATAAGGACATGAGGAATTCAGAGGATTAGAATTTGGCAGAACACAAAGAGTAGATGCACCTGCACCATTGCAAACGATTTTGAGCCATGTCTTTCAATTTATTATTTATTTAATCACATATATATTGGTACAAAGGGCACCGGATACATATGCGCCACACAAAATAATGAGAATGGGAGAAGGAAGAAGATGCGTATATATAAAAAAAGGAAAAAAAGAAAAGGAGAAGAGTAATGATGGGGGGAACTGAATGTACAACCAGAAGAGCTCTCTCAGTTACGAAAGTTATAGCCACTCTTTATGAAGAAAGTAGAAGAAGGTTACAGCAGGCTCGCCACTGGCTTCTATTCTGAGCCATATCCGATAACGTCTCTAGCCACTGTGTTGCATCATCTCTCGGACCCCAGCCAGGGAGTCGTGAAGGACCAACAGAAGCTAGCCCTTTGCAGCTCTCTTTCATGCTACGACACCATGTCATACACTGACCTCCTCTCCGCATTTTTCAACCAGTCCCAGAGTCGGCAAATAATGCACGACGTGGAAGCCTCTGGGACGACACTCGTAAAACATGTCCAAGCCACCGAAGTCGGTGTTTCAAGATGGTGACACCAATTGAATTATCGTCTCTGCGCCCCAACACACGATGCCGAACCTCTGCATTACTAACATGGTGTTGCCACTGAATGTCAGCAATCCTTCGGAGACAACGATGATGGAACACAGAGAGTCCTCAACTCGAAGAGGACAGGTTTCACAAGCATAGAGCAAAACTGCTCTGACCGACGCGTTGTAGATCCGACCTTTTACAGCCAGACTAACATCACGAAGGCGCCAAAGATGGCCTAGATTGGCATAAGCCGCTCTGGCTTTCATTATACGTGCATCGATTTCATCACTCACGCCACCTCCGGCACTTATGTAGCTACCTAGATACACGAACTTCTCAACTACTTCAATCTGCTCACCATTCAGGGTGAGTACAGGATGAGAATCCTGCCAGTCTTGTAGGAGTACTTTGCACTTGGAGGGTGCAAAGCACATGCCGTACCTGCGGACACTGATTGCCAACTGATTAAGTGCGGATTGCATGGCTTGGGCATTATCACGCAGTAAGACAATATCATCCGCATACTCGAGGTCGAGAAGTCGTTCTGCAGGCAACATATCCACACCGCCATTACTTACATCCATCAGAGCTGTTTCCAGGATGTCGTCGATGGCAAAGTTGAAGAGGAATGGTGAGATCGGGCAACCCTGCCTAACCCCACTGCTCGAATGGAACAAGGGAGAAAGGTGATTGTATGCCCTTACTCTGCCTGAGGTGTTCGTATACAGGGCCTTTAAGATGTTAATGAACTTCTCAGGCACACCCTTCTTCAATAGACAATCCCAGAGAACAGTCCTGTCCAACGAATCGAAGGCAGCCCTGATATCAAGAAACACTACGATTGTTGGCCTGTGATAAGTATGACGGTGTTCTAACATTTGGCGGAGGGTGAAGATGTGATCAATGCATCCTCGACCACAACGAAAACCAGCCTGCTCCTCGCAAGTGAATCGTTCTCAGGTTTTAAACAACCTACGAAGAATGACAGAAGCCAATAGTTTGGACGCAATCGGAAGAAGACTTATCCCCCGATAGTTATCGCAGGAACAACGTGAACCCTTTTTAAAGATAGGGACGACTATCGACTCATTCCATGATGTTGGAGCACTTTCTTCCTCCCAAACCTTTGCAAACAACGCAGTCAGTTCCTTAGCCAGAAAGTCACCACCATCTTTAAAAAGAGCCGGAGGTAAGTCATCTGGGCCAGGTGATTTGTAACGTTTCAAGAGTTGGAGTTCCTTGCGGACTTCCACCTCGTTTGGTGGGTCAGTCGTCACCGGCCATGGGGGGCAGGACAAACTGGTCGATGTTGCCGGAGCAGCAGGCCGATTGAACTGCCCTTCGAAAAATTCAGCCCATCGTCCAAGACGTCGAGAGATGTTAGTGATTGGCATCCCGTCATCCTTGTAGATTGTTTCACTCACACCAGACTTCTTGCTGCCAGTGACTCGGATGAGTTGGAAGAGCTTCCGGCAGTTACCAGATGCAGCTGCTGCTTCCATCTCATTAGCACGCTCCGACCACCAGGCTTCTCGGTCCTTACGCAAGCTTTGTCCAATTTCATTACGTAACAGCCTTCGTTTGTGGTCATACTCACGGTCATCCGGAGTAGACCGACGGGCTTCCATCAGTTGTAAGGAGCCAGAAGAAACCCAGTGCTTGTAAGCGGGACGTTTCGCGAAGCCGCAAGCGGCTTTACTCGCCATTTTCATGGCGTCGTGAAGATGCAACCAATGCTCATCTATACTTTTCGGTGGGATGGTAGCTAGCCTAGAAGCTAGCTCCGCTCGATACTTACTTGCAACAGATGTTGCAGCCAGTTTACTAACATCGATCCGTTGGTGGTGGTCAATCCTTCGGCCACTGAAAAGTAAGGTTAGATTGGCGCAGACCAGGGCATGATCAGACTACAGATAGGTACTCCAAAAGGAGCGGCAGTCTTGTACACAACCACGCCAGTGGTAGCTGATCGCGATGTGATCAATCTGATTCCAGGCTTGGGATGCAGAGGGAGGACGCCAGGTAGCACACCGGCGATGACTGTGCCGGAAGTTAGTGCTGGCCAGAAACAGGTTGTGGTCTGTGCACAGTTGCAGCAAACAGTCCCCGTTATCTGTCCTGCGACCAACAAGTCCCCATCGGCCACCTAAACGACTCTCTTCTGTGCCTAGACGCCCGACCTGTGCATTCAAGTCTCCGACTAGTACTACAATATCTGTCGAACGCGCTTTCTGGAGAAGAACTGTTAACTGATGGTAAAACTCATCCTTGATTGCATCCGGGCTGCAAGGTCTCTAACCATCGATTGCTATCATCTCGCGAGTCCCAACCAGGTAGTCTACACCTACCAACATGGCCCAGTCCAATTGTCAGCGACTTCATGGATTTGTGCCACGTTTTGGTCTGGCAGCCCCTAGCTTTCTTCCAACCTACTCCTACACCATAAAACATTGCACGTCGAGGCAGCCGGTAGTTGGGCATACGTAACACATGTCCCAGCCATCTCAGCTGATGAAGTTTCACCACTTCATCAATCGATTTGCCATCCTTACCTAGTACCCGTTTCCTAACAACTGCGTTACTTACGAGGTGGTCCCAGGATATACGAGCAATGCTTAGAAGACACCTATTATCGAATACTAGTAGCCTACGAATATACTCTACTCTTATCGGCCATGTTTCACTGCCATAAAGTAGAACGGAGCGAACTGCTGAGCAGTAAACCCGTCCTTTGGTTGCTAGACGGATATCTCGCCTACTCCATAAATGACGCAAGTTGGCGAAAGATAGACGAGCCTTCTGTGTCCGTGCTGAGATTTCGTCACACACCAGACCACAAGGGCTGATGAGACTCCCAAGATAAGTGAAGCTGTCAACACGCTCAACTACTTCACTCCCTATCATCAGTTCAGGTGCCGATGCAACCCAATCCTGAAGTAACATTTTGCACTTCGAGGGAGAAAATCGCATATCGAACATGCCTGCATGGTTGCTTATAGTGGTCAGAAGACTGCATTTTTTCAGCGTCTTCACCAAATAAAACTATGTCGTCAACAAGGGTGATAATAATTGCAATAATAATGTCTCAATGAGTGAATTCTGTTTACCAAATATTATAAAGATAAACAATATCCTAAAAATGTAGAACAAACATTACTTTCAGCTGACTGTTGGGTAACGTTAACTAGGCAAATACGTACAAGATGGTACAGCCCAAATCTGACATCATGACAGTCCGACTGTATGATACGAAGCCATTAACCGATCGACTTGTGATTCATACGAGTAACCAATAGCACTGGTGTAGATGTATTCATCTTGGCTCTTAATATCAATTCATACTCGACATTTTGCTATATTATTCTTTCTTTTGAAGCATTCTCCCTACCTTAAGCCTTTATCACCACAGACATATAATTCTAACGAATCACTATGTTAACCAGAAGTACGATAATATAAGTCGATAAACACGTCTATCAGATTCTACTATACCAACAACAAACAAGGTGTACACGGCAATCACATAAGTTCCCACCTATCTTTCGCAAAACTCAGTGGATAATAACTAGACAGTTTTGTAAGGTCATAGTTAAGGGGTACCTAGTTACTTATTATTCATAATACATCCATTAGGCATTATCTGATAATGGTGGTAATAATAACAATCAAATGAAAGATACACTAACCGGGACTCAGTTTGTTTTTTTCCAACACCAACATATTTGGAGCTAAACATCATAAACCTGTACTGCTATCACCTCGAAAACTAGTGAGTGAGGTATAACATTTGATAATCAAGTGAGACACTTTCATCCATACAACAATGAGTACATTTATTGATTCTCATGTACAATCTAAACAGTCTGTCAGTTAGTATTGATAGCTATTGTAAAATTCACTATATATAACACGAACAAAGATTGAGATCTGTGAATAGTTATTGGAATAATACACCATAATATTGCATAAAATTTACAACAAACGTTAAGCAAAACAGTTTGTAATGAGAAGAAGATATGTAGAAGCATACATACATGAAAAACACTCACATGACTTTGATGAAGAGATGTGCATATCAGTTACGGATTTGGGTACAGACGGCAATGATGGACTAGATGTTGGATGGTTATAATGACCGGTAGATGATAAGCAATTCAAATCTAACTGCTGGTTAGTATTATTAGGACTAATATTATGATGAGATATATTGGTAGTTATATTCAAACCTGAAAGTGAATGACCATCATCCTCTGAGTCTGAATAAATATTCGATGGACTTGCTATACTACTGTTATCTTTACCCCCACCACCGTGATGTTCAGTGGAGCTGGATACTGTCGTACCAGAAAAAGAGGACATCAGATGTTTTGTACCGTGTGTATGTTGGCGGACTTTCAAATGTGATGATTTCCCAGAACCAGACGATGCTAACATGTGTGATTGGTTAGTTTCAGTATGCTGAAAATATAAACACAATAACAATAAAGAATATCCAGCAAACAGTAAAACTTGACCAATTAGTGAAGAGATTATTGAGCAATTTCATATATATACTGCGTACGAACTGGCTGGAATGACAATTGGTTCAAGTTGCCAAATTTTACTTAAGCGTAGAAACAGGAAGTTCAAAAGATGAAAAAGAGTCGAAATGATAATAATAACAATAGTAGTGGAAACTAAATACACAAAGTATGTTTAGAAAAGTATTAATTAAATCGAAGGTGAAAAGCATGAAAACTGAAACTCAAGATTTAGAGGAGAATAACAGACACGAAAAACGAAGAGGAAGATAAGCGAGTCACCAGAAAGGAATGAAAAATACAAAATAATACTTGATTGTCCAACATTTACAAGATGTTGAGAAATGTGTATACATTCACTGAGACTATTTCGACTCATCACCTAGTTAACAAGCAACATAGACAGACTACAGTTGTCTCACAAATCGCGATCAAGGAGACTGAATCTCCCTGTATAGCTCATATCAATAGTCATTAACTTCACGAGTTGACCTTATAAATCGATTTAGTTGCCCCTAACCTATTTCTACCCCATATATATACTAACCTCCATGGCACACTGGTGGTCAATGGCTGATCGGGCATTACATATGCCCCAACCCTCTCACAGTCGATGAAAGTTTATAAACTCACCAACCGATACAACACTTAATTGTTACGCTAACCACAACATTACCACTACTCACTCGGTGTTCTCAATTAACGACAGCGATGACGTATATACTTATAGTCAAATAAACAATCTGGAAATAAAAACTATGCTCAACAAAGAAGGAAATCACTTTAATCCACATAATACAGCTACCACATTTACAAAATACTGTTTAGTTGACCATAATAAAGTAGATGGACACGACCAACCAATGTGAGCAACCATCTATCAAATGGACATCTCATCGAATGAAGACCAGTCAACGAAATATAAGCAACGATCGTGTCGAAAGATAAAGGTTCAAGTTTGAGAGACAATGAATTTCTCAAATGTTGAACACACTCATCCACCTTCCTGTGATACAACCAATGGATGTAAAAATCCAACCTCACAACTGCCTCCTTGTCATCATCGAACTGTAGTTCCGCAATCATCTGATAATATAGTCCCTTAAGCGACCATGGTCTGGTCTCATCTCAAGTTTAAAGGCCACATAAATAAAGATGTCAGTCAGTAAGCATCAATGTAGAGCCTGTCACAGATATATGTCGGCCCGGGTTGTCATAGCATAAAAGTATCACCATAAGCTTTTGGAGTGTCTTTAAGAAAATATTCAAAGGTACAATTCTTTCGAGAAACTGGTCTGCTTGATAAGCTTCTGATATTCCTACGACACAATCCTTTCTACAAAATTTAACCTTTAAAAAAATGCAGCCAAGACATACTTGTTTGAGAAAACTGGATACTTCAGGGTCATGACACAAGTCCAAAGGTTTCTCACCCCTATGGTTCGATAACAGAGGGTCGGCGTTGTAGTATAAGAGTGCTCGAACAATACGCAGACATCCTACTCGCGCAGCACAATGAAGTGCTACGTCACCGTTTATGTTTGAGATACTGGGATCAGCTCCATGTCGCAGCAAATAATCAACCATACGTGGAAGGTTCCGCACACATGCTTCGTGCAATACAGTCCAACCTACAAATTTAAGTGGAAACGCATGAAGAACAGCCCCTGTAATGAAATGAAGTACTAACATGCATCAGTGATCGAAACAAAAGTCCGGTGAACTGAGATTAATGGTCAAAAACAACTAGTTACATTGAGATACTAAGGAGTTCTACCTTTAAGTGGTAGATTCCACGTCTAAAAGGCCAAGCTGTAAGACAAGTGACTTAGATCATATGACGCACAAATCGTAGATCAGTAGACAATAAAAACAGCCAATTAGGTTGATCCAATCTAAATGCTTGTTATATTCTGTCTATATTACTGATCTACAACAATATAAAATATATAATTTATCCTGTATAACTTTAGGCTCTATACAGAAACACAATCACATGTTTCCAGGGATATAAAACACAATCTCCTCTTTTCTATCGGTGCACTTCCTTACCTGTTTCATCTTGCTCGTTTATGTTTACTCCTTCCTTTATCATTTGTTTGATTGAATCCAAATCCCCATTCTTTGCTAAACGAATCAAACTCACATCTCGAACAGTTAGAGGACGTCTACTATCACGTTTCTCGGATCCTGAAAATATAGCATAACAATTAGTGTGTGAATGAATACTTTTAAAGTAAAGATTAGAATAACACAAGGTTTCAAGCACGATTTATACTAACGATGAGTCCAATGTACGCAACAATCAGAAATTACTTTAATCCCTAGTGGATAGATAATAACCCAGCTAAGTAATACATTCATTAGATAAATCAATAGTCTAGTAATAATTTCGTTTGCAGTTTGTAAAAACCCTCTCACACAAACGGCTCATTAATTCAAATAGTCTGATATACATTAGAAAAATGCACCACAGAAGTAAGTAGCCTATAAATCAGTTGATAAAATTTAGATAGACTTGTCGGTTTACCGTTGGTAAACTGCCCAACCCATTAAGAAACAGTTTCAACATTAATGAAATATTAATAAACCAATATCACAAAAGCATTTAATAATATATAGTTGGAAGACTCAGTTCAAAATATACGTAATGAACACAAGTCATTGTACTTACAACCAACACAACTTAAATGTACAGAATGCAATGCAAACTGGAGTCTACCCCCCAACTCATTGTTTGTTTGATACAACATCTATTATTTTTGATTGGTAGTTTTCCTTGACATCTCATCTCTACACACTTGTTACGTGCAGAACTAAAAAAATTACCGATTATGTTTCCAGAAATGAATATTGCAGAACAGGTCTGAAAGAACAAATAGTTTTAAACAGGTATTTATTCTCACTAGTAAACAACATATGATTCTATTCAGTGCTATATCAACTCCAATTGTTACGTATTCATACATCATGAAAAATCAGTCAGTCAGTCAATCAGCAGAAACGTGGGACTTTGTGCGTACACATGTACATCAGTTCGAGTTGCCATACCACATTAGCACAGAGATGCACTTGTCGATTCAAATCCCATAGTGGTAGAAGTGGTAAGAGTATAAGCAGTATTCGGAAAGATTATTTGTTTATTTTATTTATTTAAACACATAAATATTGGTACAAGGAAGCACCAGATACATATGCGCCTCACAAATCTCATTCGAATTGTGTGAGGGCTGTGATATTGCCCGGGTGCCCAAACTGAAGCAGGTGGTTTTCTTGGGGAGCCACACCCGGAGCCTTTGACCTAAAGATCTGATCCACAAGGCAGTGGAGCATCGTGAGGAGATGCAGTTTCATGGTATCCGGTGACCAACAATTGATTCATACGCTATTTGTCCCTTCGGGATACTGGAGCCCATGTGCACCATTTGTTTGGAATCAGGGTTTTCCAACTTCCCTAAGTGGATTATCAGTGTCCACCAACCCCGGTTAAAGCGCCGCACATTCGCTTTTCGTCCTCTCAATTTCGTAAACAACAGTAATGCCACTATGAGTAGGCAGTGAGTAGGACTTCCCTGGCAGAGGCTATATATTTGCTGGCCATATGAGAGCATTTCGAGAGGGGGAGAGGACTCTCCCCACTCTCGGCCGTACCAGGGCATTTGGGGGCATTCGGAAAGATTAGGGTTTGAAAATGTTATTCAAGGAGTACAATCCAGTGAAATAAATTTGGAAAGAGAAAAAAGAAAGAAACATTAAGAATTCACTGCTAGCCACTATCCATCTCTGCTTACCATGCTTGTGAATTATCGAGGCAATACGCACAGTATGCACATATGCCAATTAGAGACTGACAAGTTGCAATCCTAACACATCGACGGGAAGATTCAAACAAACAATACTAAATGAATTAACGATTCAGATTAGAATTTGGGAGAACACGAAGAGTGAATGCATTTGTGCCATTGCAAACGATTTTGAGCCATGTCATTCAAGGTCTCTAACCATCAATGATAGCAATCGATGGTTGGGAGGGGAGTTCAGTGGTATGAGTATTGTAGAGACATATCCATAATAAAAATGATAAACTTACACAACTGGAGTACACAAACAATAATGAAGCTATGTGGTCGAGGCTGAAAGGGCTTTTGTGACCTCATCATAGCTCCAGAGACCAACTATTATAGAGCCATATGGATGAGTTTCTCTACCTTATGCATTACAACTTTGGAACCTTTGAACCTTTTCCTAACCTTGATAAGTCTTAGACCATATAAAAGAAGTGTATCCACTTTAATTATTTGGTTTTGTATAACATGTTTTTATACTGACTGTTTACTGATTGGCTGACATTGCTCAAGGTCACTGAAGATTCGTTCAAAGGTCGTCTATAAATTATGGTCTATCCGAGGCATGTCCATTATCTAGAGCGACACAAGTATTGGAAAGAGTAAGTCACTGGTACTGACTTGACGCAATAATGCTTAGCGTTCCCAGATAATAATACCACGAATTGTATATGCCACGCTCTATGACATGCTTTAGGCCACGACCCAAACCAACAACCAATGAGTAGATTTACCGATATAATTTGTTAGCCTGTTTTCTTATCCATTTCAAGGTCAACGGAGCAACGTGTAGCTGTAAATAATTCCCCAAAATCAATAGCTCATCAAGTGTTCGACATTGGATGCTGACCACGTTGTTTAAGTGGACTTGTTTAACTGAAGGCTTTCGGTCATGCATCCGTACCAGATCACGTTGCAACACGGCGTGGGACACAGCTCCTACGTTCATTAGCCAGCTTATAGTAAAGGTTCCTCGATATATTGGTAACGTATCAAATATATCTTTCCTACCTCTCCTCGTCTGACTTCTGGTTTCTATTCGACTGGGAACGAACGATTATAGAAGATACTACTGGTTGCTAGTTGTAAAACTAGAGTGTCCGTGGTATCCTCAAACGTTTCGCCAAAAACATCTGTACTATATTTCTAATGATGTTGTGCTGTTAGTTGATCCCATTTAGAAATCACTTTTGTCAGATAAGTGCTAGAAATAACGAAGCTTACATTATCGAGAAGCAATCTGCGTCAATCGAAGAAACCGTACAAACAACATAAACACAGACGTCCGTTAACTGCCCTTCGCTAAAAAACCGGTAACCATGTCATGTAAAACACTGGTACAAGTCAACCATTATTTATAATCGAACTTACATTGATACCATAGGATATTAGAGATATCCCACGTTAGCGGTAAATAAATCCACAAAATCAATAGCACTGTAAGTGTTCGACCCTGGATGCTGACCACATTAGTTTCATTGGGCACACCCAGCTGAAGGTGCTCGGTCATGTATCTGCACGAGATCACGATTGGGAACGCCGTGCTCAACTTCTGCGATCACTAGCCAGTTTAGATCAGTCACTTCTCGATATATTGATAATCTACATCTCTTTCACTGGGAAATTTAAATACTGTTTTTAGCAGCCTGGTTTGATTTTTTTCAAGTCCGTTTAACTACCTACTCGATAAACCTTTAGCAAGGTGACTTAAGAGATATATCGAGGAATCAGACTGTTGAGTGGCCCATTTATGGACTCAATGTCATTTTCAAATCGAGTTCTCGGCTCTGAGCTTCCACTCTCTTTGACTCTATGGAAGACAACTGACCTGTAACTATGATCAGTCCCCAATTTCTCAACCACTGTTTGGGGATTGGTTTCCCTTTAGCAACATCAGGTCGTTTGTTATTCCTGATCTGTACCTATTCTTCAGCGTGAGTTGGAGTAGCTGTTAAAATCGCGTTACACACATTGTGGGATCCTGGATGATTATCTATAACTCAGGTGTTCAGGTTGTCGTTATATCTTCTGGAAGCAGACCTAGACTTGCGATTAGATTTTGAGAGATTTTCCTGCTCGTTGCCATTCGGAGAACGGTGAGAAGAAAAAACTTATTTTCTTGAGCATCTTTTCCCAATAGATCTTTTTATAGACTGTACTATCTCCGTTGACCCATGTATATCAGTCGACTCTGAGCGTATTTGTGTATCAACCTAGAAAATACTATTTAACATGTCTCGGTTATGCTTGCTAATACTTCATTTAGAAGCGTTTACCATTGCAGTGGCTTCGGATAGAAAGCTGTTTGCGTCCGAGCAGCACTGCTGAAACAACCACGCGCAACTACTTTTGCAAAACCTTTTGAAAGCCACAGGCGGTAGATTATCGAAAATTTCGTGGTAAGATCCTCTGCACTCATCGCACTGCATGTCTTTTCCCACAGGTATCGAAGGTCTGTGTGTTAACAGATGCTGCTCACTAACCAATAATAGTGGGAACCGACTCCACAAAAAGTCCAAGAGTCTGCTAAAGAGGTAAGTCAATGGTTAGTAAAGCTGTACAGTAAACATACATAGGAAGCTGAGCAAATTCATGTTAGTGCACACAATTGTCGTCCCCAAGGCTGATCATTACTTTGTGGAAATTTGAATTGCAGAGAAGTCGGTGTTTATAAGTTTAGTATTTCATTGTGAAATTTCGCAAATTCCAATGAACAGGCGGCTACATGGATTTAATTTAGATTATTTCAAAAGACCGCACAATGTCTTTGAAATACTGACTCGTTTCATAATAAACTAAATTTTTTTCTCACGGACAATGTTAATGAAATAAGTAATCATATACATAAAACCGCATAATTAACTATGAGTAAGCCCTAAGGATTAAAGCCTCCTTTTGGATGGAAGGGAGAGTCCACTTACTCTCCAGTTGCTCCCATACGGTAATCTGTACACATCAACTAGCAAGAAATTCCTACTCACTTATTTCTCAGAGCGGGGGTGTTGTCTACGAAATTGAAAGTACAAAAAGCGGATGTCCAAGTCTTAAACCAGCTTGATGGGTACGAAGAATCCATATAGAAGAATTGGAAAACCCTGATTCCCAACCAACGGTCCACATAGACCTCAGGTTAATGAGGGAACAAATGGCGTGCGAGTCTATTCGTGGCCACTGACTACCATGGAACTACATATTCTAACGTTGTCTCAATGACTTGCGGACCAGTCTCCAAGTCCAAGGCCTGGGGAGTGGCCCCCTAAGAAAACCACTTACTTCGGTTTGAACAACCGGGAAGTATCCCACCTCTTACAGAAATTTTGTGTGGCGCATATAAATGTTGGTGCCCTTTTGTACCAAGGTTTGCGTTCAAATAAATAAGTGTAGGATTAAAATGGTCTGTGCTGCACCATCCCAAACGTCTGTTGGCACCCAATGACTAATCAAGTGCTTAACATGCAGCACAAAGAAGATTCCGGTACACAAAATCTGATCAGAGCCCAAAAACTATGCCGTGAGTTTCAAGTCTGATTTCAACGATCACTGATGATAGATTGGTGTTATCATAAAGTAGGAATGCAAAATCGTATTAAATCGATCTTAATTGATACCATCATTGATACCTAACGTGATGTGATACTGAGACTCACGTTATATCTACGTAACTAATCAATTCCTAAATATCTGTCCGAATTCATTTTAGTTCAACTTTTAAAACACAACAGTATCATGAGAGAGACAGAACACAGGCTTAAGATATTATACTCTATATGCATAAGATCTCGGCGACAGGATTCTGAAAGCAGCCACTGGACTGTGTCGCAAGCTCGTATGTGGGTGTAAGGTGACAACATGGACACTTCGAGTTTCGTATTCTCATTAAAAACACTTGACGAATTGAGTACTATTGAAGCTGCTTTGAAGGAGCAATAGTTTCTTGGTCAGTTCGTAAGTTGTGACAGGCGTTTATAAAATTTTATCTGGCCAGATTGTTGGTGATCATTCATGATAATCCTCAGAAATCAGCCAAGACATACCTAGCTTACGTGCTGACGCCGGAACTGGCTATTATTTTTACCTTATATGGGACTAAAAGTAACATAGGTATCAGTAGTAACAGATTCTACAATATTAATATACTTATAGGTGTTCTGTGTTCACGGTTACCAAGTGCAACCTGCCCAGAAAAAGAACGCAAGTCATGGATGTTGCAAGCTAGACTTTCTTACACGATGCAAGTGATAAAGTGAATAGGCGTGGGCAGCTAAATGCAACCTAAAAGGCAAGCTAAATACACTTTACATCTGCGATTTTACATTACATCTGATTTTATATTAGTTTCTAATAAAAATGTATTCAAAAATAATTATCTATTGTCCATCTTATTTTCGACTGGATTTGAAAGCGTTAACAAACCCAACTGTACGTTTTTTTATTAGGAACTCGTTATTGTCATATTATTGGTGCGTAGTCAACCTTTTACATGATATTCAGGATTCATAAGTTGGATGGTTTCTATGACATTTGTTCGTCTACTAAAGAGTAACTTTTCTTCTTTTCGTTGAACATTGTGAATGACAGTTCAACACCTACCTAATGTACTTCTCCAAAACATACTATCAGATATTAAGAATTGGAAGAAGTTGTGTATTAATGGATAATTTGTACTTCAATTTTAATTAACACGTTCTTGTGTAACGTATCAGTCTTTTAATTACGGCAATGCTGATTTATGGCAAAAGAACGGTTCTTTCCACCGATTATAAATAAATTGCTTTGGTACTGTGTTTACTGTAATACGATAACAGGAACTAGTGAAATAAATGAGTATGAACTTTTGGGTACTCATTATTAAATCGCCAGGCTTTTCAATACTATCGGCCGAAAATTTTGAAGAAATATTGGGAAAAAACGAAAAATTTATTTACAAATATGGACAGATTTCCCCAAGGTGGTATAAGATTCTGGGGAAATATTGGGAAAAAAACAAAATTTTAGGGGTTTTGTGCCATTTCTCCAAAATTCCTCCAAAATTTTCTACAACGGCTTCTCCAAAATTTCCCCGAAATCGGAAGATTGGGGAACCGATCAGTTCCACGAAGTATGCCCAGGTCTTACAGTGACTACTTACAACAGATTTAATAAGTCGGATGGTTAGTGGGTATGTAACACGTGCAACATGAATGTTGGGGTTTCGCTGAACAACATCATCATTCTCTTGACAGGTCTGCTCAAAACG
>CALYCS020000059.1:0-28798 GCA_944470415.2 Schistosoma rodhaini
GGCCTTCCTCTTTTCCCCTTCCCTTCCGGATTCCAAGTTAGGGATTGCCTTGTAATGCACATTGGTAATTTCCTTAATGTATGTACTATCTACCCCCGTCGCCTTTTGCTAATTTCCTCTTCAGCTGGAATCTGGTTCATCCTCTCCTATGAAAAGCTGTTGCAGATGGTATCCGGTCAGTGAATGTTGAGTAGTTTGCATAAACAACTGTATATAAATACTGGTGCCTTCTTGACGTTGGTTGTAGTAGTTCTTCACGTTTCAGCTCCACACAGTAAGACTGCCTTGATGAACTGCCATCATTTCTTCTTCTTCTTCTTCCTTTTTTCTTTTTATCTCCCTCATATTCACTTTATTTATTATTTTTTATAAATCGATATAATATGTAACTTACTTTTTAATAATAAATACTTTCCATGAGAAGTGCTCTTAGGTTGAATTTAACATGGAGTAATGGTTTCATCAAGGTTATAATCAACATTTACAATTGAATAATCAATAAGTTTTGAACAACTTCGTGTTGATCGACCATTTTTAGTAATAATCGAATTAGATGAATTTGAATAAATCTTACTTTTACTGGGTATTATTGGAAGTTAAATAGCTTAGTGTTAACATCTATGACTATGAGGCTGGCTAACATGGGATCAAGTCCCTTAGAGATCTTAGAGATCCCTTAGAGGTCTATGGTTTTCTGTTGACCATGTCCAACCACCTTACAAGTTGAATACATGTATTGTTAAGAACTATCAATTATGTACAAGCTCAGTTCTAAGGTGTCCTGTAGATCGCTTCCTGATTTGACTTTGGTCTGTTATGTTTGATCAATCGGTGACTAAATGAGTAACGTATGATTTATGCACTCATATTTATTCATATGAAAAACTCAAATTTTAATACCGTATGATTGCTGCTAGTAAAATGCTCATGATAAAGAATCAAATCTGTAACTTTTACCAGATGATTTGGGATTTCAACAACTGCCGACATTATAGATGGTTGGTTGAAGCATACTCAGATTTGAATAACAAAGTTTTTACTTTAGAACATTCTATATGTCTAAGCGATTTGTATATTTTAAACCTAATTCGTAGGCTACTAGTATTCGATCATAGGTGTCTTTGACGCATTGCTCGTATATCCTGGGACCGCCGAGTAAGTAATGCAGCTGTTAGGAAACGGGTACTAGGTAAGGATGGCAAATCGATAGATGAAGTAGTGAAACTTCATCAGTTGAGATGGCTGGGACACGTGTTACGTATGCTCAACCACCGACTGCCTCGACGTGCAATGTTTTATGGTGTAGGAGCAGGTTGGAAGAAAGTTAGGGGCGGCCAGACCAAAACGTGGCATAAATCAATGAAGTCGCTGACAAGTGGACTGAGCCATGTTGGTAGGTGTAGACTACCTGGTTGGGATTCGCGAGATGATAGCAACCGATGGTTAGAGACCTTGAATGACATGGCTCAAAATCAAGATTACACAATAGTGCATTTAGTGGCAGATTTGTCAACTCTGTATACTATATATTAAGATCAAATAGTGGAATAAAATATGTTAGATCAATTTCCGAATCAAATACACTAGTATCATTATTACTATCATTCATACTCCTACTTATACGATTACTATTATCATTATTATTGGACTGGCAAAATTTAATAACACGTATCCTACAGGATTTCGACCTTCAGGAAGTGCATTTTTTCAACAATGAACTATCATCATTCGATATCTTACTGAAAATCAATGAGTAGTTAGTATGATAATTTATTACTATAAGGACGGCCCACGGGTGAATTGAGGAAGCTCTAAAAAGCTCAAAAGGAGACGAAGATATTCTATCCAATCATCTTTTGGAAGAATATTCCAGAATCACTACATGTAGCTTCCCTATTGGACAAATGCTAATAACCCACCAGTAAGCATATTGAATGACTATGATGATGATTTCGTTTTTACTAAGAACTATAAATACTTGACAATTATGTACCGTAATTGATACTGTTTGGAATAGCATTCCTTTCACTTGTCTTGTGTCTTCTCATTTGAGACTTAGAAGGTTGTAGTGTTCGATTGCTAAAGTTGTAAGCGGTATAATAAGAATCTAAGCTCTAGATATACTTTGTTTAAATGATCTCTATTAGTAGTTCATGTCATTTTCTTTATTCATAATCAATCTTGAAAGTGTTCTACTGATATGAAGTATGACAGAAACATGAAACAATGTAAATTTATTTAGTAGATCCTATATTATTCATAACTGATTATTAACTAAGCGATTGTTCAAACTAATACTCACTTGAATCGAATTCAAAAATTCTAACTACACTGATTTTTGCTTATGTGGATAGAACATACGTTAAGGAAATCACCAAAATGCATCACGATGCAATCTCTAACTTGGAATCTTGAAGGGAAGCGGGGAAGAGGAAGTCCAAAGAACACATTACGCCGAGAAATAGAAGCAGATATAGAAAGGATGTATATTAACTGGAACGAACTGGAAAAGATTACTTGGTACAGTGTTGGATGGAGAAAACTGGTATGGAACCTATTCTCCTTCATGTGGGGTAACAGGCGTAAGTAAGTGAGTTATTTTTGCTTATGTCGTAATGACACGATAGGATGTTCAGTTTAGATACATAATTTAAGTGTGTCAGTAAAAAGTCTTTATAACGTTTCTTTTTTTAACTTTCAGTTCCGATATCATTGAATATAGAAACAACAATCACAATTGATTGATCGCAGGGTAATGATCAATGTCATGAGTGTCAAGTCCTTCTTAGTGCTGATTGAATGCTATCGACCAAGTTGCAATGCGGCCACTAGTCTAGGTGGCTCGACACTACGTGCACTGTGTTGAGATAAGATAGTGGTTGGAGGTGGTCAACAAGAAACCCTGGACCCGGGTTTCGTGCTACTTGTCACTCGTCAGCAAGGTATACCTGTTATCTTGAGGAAACTGGTGCTCCCTAACAATGAATAAGAACTTCATCAAATGAAATTGTTATTAACTAACTTGATATCATACTTCTATCAACTATCCAAAAAACACCATTATTGTAAAGGTTCATTATTCATCCAATTTCTTCATTATTTCATTGAGGTCATTGGTATAAATGATTCAATATTTATTTCTTAGAATTGGTTTATCAAAAGGGTAATAATGAAGACCATTTTAAATGAAAATGTGACCTTAACATTACTTTTTTCGAAAAAAACAAAAAAAGCACAATCTTATTACTGATTGGCTAGTTCTCAAGGTCATCCTGGTTGAATTCTGCGGATAACTCATGAGTCATACATGTTTCATACAGCCTTGAACCAAAGTTAACTTCAAATAATTCAGTAAAACAAAAAATGGGATTTGGTGGGAAATTTAGACGAAGTGGGTAAGAGTGTTGTGATAATACTGTTGTTGTTGACGAACAATCTATCCAGATTCTTCTCAAGGGATTTTGTTATTATTATTATTTATGGTTAATTATTGCTTTTTATTTGATGACAAAGTGGGGAAGAAGAAGAAGAAGCAAGAAAGGGCATCAGCAAATGAAATTAACATACAATAGAATGACAATAATAAGGATTATAATACCATCACCAAGATAAATAGTAACCCCTTGAAGCTTGAATCTAAATAAGATAACAAATTAGATGCATGTGTATATCAGAGTGAGAGAGAGAGAGAGAAAGGTGGGAGAGGTGAGCAGAAAGGAGAAAGACCCTCAGGTTAACAAGTTACAAATTAATCTTTATTTATAAAATTGGTTCAGTTGAGAAATAATGTTAAGAAATAAGTAACAAATAGTTAATGAGAATAAGACTAGGAAAAAGATGTATATAAGAGAGATGTAAGGCGGGGAGGGGGAGGCGGAGAAGAACAAGAGGATAAAGTAACCGGGGAAAAATGGGAGGAAATAAAAAGAAGGCAGAATTTGAAGTGAAATTCTTTTTGTTTTCATTAACTGCATAATAATTTTTAAAAAAATGATCAAAATGAAATTGATTTTCATGTAATGAAGCTGGTTTGTAGAGATTAGCATGATTAGTAGGTAGGTTTCTTAACAGACTGACCGATTTCCACTGAAACCTTTTAAGTCAATACTGTGATTATGTGCTCATTGGTGACTTACATAGAGATGAATTCATGACATCCTAGGGAGAAAACGCAACTATAGCTGTTCAATCAAGTCGTTACTAATGTCACTCAAAATTCCTGGAGTTCTCTTAAAAAACCGTCATCAGTTGAGTTTAGTCATATTAAGCATGAGACAGGGTAATTTTGCATTGGTTTTCAGGAGAACCAGACACTACTTAGACTTTCACGTGACAACCCGAACAGTACAGCTCAATCCCGTTTAACAGGTCAGTCA
Source organism: Schistosoma rodhaini (assembly GCA_944470415.2). Lineage (NCBI taxonomy): Eukaryota > Metazoa > Platyhelminthes > Trematoda > Strigeidida > Schistosomatidae > Schistosoma > Schistosoma rodhaini. The sequence goes on from CALYCS020000059.1 coordinate 4,377, forward strand.
GATACTTCTCAGTCTTAACCCAAGCAGTACAGCTCAATTCCGCCCCACAGTAGAATCAGACAATCTGAACAGTACAGCTCAATCCTGTGTCGCAACTACACAGGAACCAAACACGCTGGTTAAATCTAACTGCCCCTAACATAGATTATCCAGAGAAATAACAACTATGAATGATATACACTACAGATCAAACGACTTAACTTAACAATTCGGTTTTCAGTTGATGGACACTGGCAACCTATTTGTGGAAAATCCAAGAGTAAAAGAGGTAAAGTTGCATTGTATTTTTAGCGCTGAGTGCTAAAAACAAGAAGTTGGCAATCTCAGACAATCACATTGTTCTTTTATTTAGAATTATGAATTTTGTATGAAAAAAAATCAGCTTAATTCTCCTGTTCTATCAAGTATTTCCACAGGATGAAAACTTTTGAACTGAGAGAAATCAACGATGATTTCCACAAAATGATATGATTGAAATATTTGTCTGAAAGTCATCTCTTTATGCTTGCTGGGTGAGATAATCACAACTACTCATGTAGTTCAGTAGAGTGAAGATAAACTTCACTCTTGCTAACAATTTTGACTTCATACCTGGCATCCAACCAATATGTAGCGGTTATTAGTATTTGCACTATCGTAGTCCATGATGAAAAGTACGTTTCATTATCTGTCGTTTTTGTTGGTTTGCATGAAAAATATAACGTTTTCGATGACGAAAATACCGTTCCATCATGCTACGGACATGTCAAGTTCGGGATAGTCAATCATGATGGAAGAAAAATTAAAACAGAGCAAATATCATACCTCCAAGTAATTCTGTAATAGAAATTATTCCAAAATATCTCCGATGGTATGACTGTTACCGTAACCTAATATTGTTTGTTTGAATCTTCTCATTGATGTTAAGGACTGCAACTGGTCAGTCTCTCTCTCAGATTCAAACAAACAATACTAAGTGAACTCAAACTTCACCCTATTGCACAAGCAAGTGGCTATCAGGACACAGTAGCTGAGTGGATAACGCGTTGGCGTTTGAAGCGAAAGGTACTGGGTTCCAGTCCCAGAGTGAACATCAACAAGTCTGAGATGCAGGTACATCCAGGTGACGAGTCTCAAATGGAACGAAACGCGCATCAAACTTGATTTCACTGATCACCACTATCCATCTTTTCCTACAATGCTTGTGAATTAAGGCTATATAGAGGCAATACGCACAGTGTTCATATATGCCAAGTAGAGAGTGACCAGTTGCAGTCCTAAACATCAATCGGAAGATTCAAACAAACAATACTAAGCGAATTTAGAATTAGGTTTGGGTTGAAAATTATCAATTCGCATGTTGAATACGGATAAAAAGATGTGTAATTGAGTCAAAGTAACTAATAACAGCATTAGATTCCTGGTGGTCTGAAAGGCAAGTGCTCACATTTAGGTCTAAAATTACGGGAGTCGATCCAATGTGAGGAGGGGGATGTATGCTGCTGTAAAGTCCAGTACTGCAATGAAATATCCGTTTTGGGACTTTCTAGGTTTTCAATTGCTGTTTAACTAAGATCAGTGTATGATGTGAAATTTTAGATTCAAAAAATTACGCAAAATCTTATATTAACAATAGTGCTGGCTAATTTACCATGTATATACAACTGAATTATCAGTTCGTAGAGAAAGATCGCATACTTACCTAGTCCCTTAGTGTTGATGAAATTCTACTTACTCAGTTACAATGGGGTCATTAATCTGAATGACTTAATATCGAGTGCACTACACTCAAATATTACGTGGTTGAAAGTAGTCCTCAAGAAATCTCATACCTAACTTGATCAAGAAAACTAGATCAGTGCTGAATTTTATACGTTGTGAGATTGATTGTTATCCTGTAATCAACAGGTGTGAATATTCTATTTCTGTAAGGGAACATTTTAGACCTGAACAGCTCAGTGCTATCTCCAGAACCCATGAAGCCATGTGACGTAGGTTGGAATTCCAGAGGAAGTGTTAGTTGCTTCAGGAATGGAAGCACACCTTGCTAAAGAGTGCATGAAACAGAGGTTAAATGCTTTCTATCGATTGCATTCAACATAACTTGGGGTTTTAAGTTGCAATATTTTACGCACGAGAACTAGTTATACTAATTCGGCTACTGAATTCTAAATAGGTAAAGTGGTTCTCGACCTTACAATCTATTAATTGCATGTTCAATACTTGAACCAATTAAAGCATAACTCTACTACTACTACTACTACTACTACTACTACTACTACTACTACTACTACTACTACTACTACTACTACTACTACTACTACTACTACTACTACTACATAACTTACAACATTTAATACTAGTGTAAATAAAATAAGAATATTACTCGTCTGGTATAAATTATTGTTGTGAAATTTACTAACTACTTATTCACCTTTCAAATAGTAGTATCTCCTCCATTTATATTGTTTTTCTTGATTCAGGGACGGGAAAATGACTTATTGATGTAGATTCTGGCACAATAAGTCGTCAAGAAATGGACCACACAAATAAGGTAATAACATTCAAAAGCAATAGAGAAAGGTAATACAGTCGATATATAGGTGAGCAGGGTCGTAATCAGCTTCTATTCTGATCCATGTCTGATGATGTTTTGAGCCACTGAAATGTATTATTTCTAGGACATCATCCATGGAATCATGATAGACAGACAGATATCGGCGAGTCATAGACATCTTTAATCAATAATAATAAGCATTGGACAACTGTTCTGCTTCAATATACCATTCATCTGTGTTTATGCACTACTATACTCGAGATCGAGCTAAGGTCAGTCAGTTATGTGAACCATAAAATTTAACAATCGGTGAGTACTGAAACGATCACGAGCTCACTAGTAACCAGGTTCAAGAAGTCACTATAGGAGTCCTAATAAGAAGCCGTGAACAATTGAGTTCAAACGTGTGAAATATGAGAGTTAACCCACCAATGGCAATGGGAGATGTTTGAGTAAGATAGTGAATTGATTAATGTTAAATGATCAAAATGCTGAATACCAGCTTGTTGGTCTAATGTTAATCATTAAAAACTCACTCAGAAACCTGGATTCCATCACCGGTGGTATTAAACATTGATAAGGATTCTTGTGGGGTTTAATACCATAGTACAAAGCAACTGTCAAGTTCGGCTCATATCAGTCTGTGGTGTAAACTATACACTTAAGTTAAAACCATAAAATGTCAACTGATTAAAAAATATTTTCAATTTGTTACTCTTAAAGACTAACGATAGTCCAGAACGCGTGTTTCGTCCTATTTGGGACTCTTCAGCTTGATTAACCTGCATCTCAGAGTTGATGTTCACTCTGAGACTCAAACCCAGTATCTTCCGCTTCAAACGCCATCGCGTTATCCAATTAGAGACTGAGCAGTTGCAGTCTTAACACATCGATAGGAAGATTCAAACAATCAATACTTAATAAATTTAACGATAGTCCAGTCTTAAATTACTCATAATTCTAATCAATTTGTCGCATCAAAAAGGATTTAAGCAAGTTTAAACTTTGAGAACGATTCCAAGGAAAATCCTTTTTTATATTTTTACTGTATAATAACTAGACGCTTGAATTGTTGCATTATCATATTCTCCAATATGTAAGCTTTCGTTTGACTTGTGTTATGGTAAAGTCAGACGGTATTTAAGATGTACCAGAATTATTTTGTGTCACAAGATATAAAAGGAATAAAGAACAAGATAGAGAGATCTGCTACTCACGAACTTGACAAACTCAAGATAAATCTCAACAACAGGTTTCAAGATTTACAGGATTTACTGAAAGAACAAGAAACTAAAATGGAGGACAACTGAGAAGGGATCAAAGAAGTAACTAACTTCGACGTGTCAGGAGGTTCTAGGTGGCAAAAAGCATCATCATAAGGAGTGGATCTTTATGGGAACCCTAAACAAGATTAAAGAAAGGAAGAACAAAAGGAAAACAATTAACAACAGTCGAACACGAACAGAGAAAGTCAAGGCACAAGCAGAGTACGTAGAAGCAAACGAGCAAGTGAAGAAGGGCATTAAAGCCAACAAGCGGAAATACATGGGAGAACTAGCAACGACGGCGGAAAGAGCTGTAAGAGAAGGGAATATGAAATAACTATATGATACAACGAAGAAACTGGCAGGGAGATATTGCAAACCGGAGAGACCAGCCAAGTAGAAAGACGGAAAGACAATCCCAGGGATTCAGGATTGGAAGAAAAGATGGGCAGAATACTTCGAGGAACTGCCGAATAGACCAACCACATTGAATCCACTGCAGATCGAAGCAGCACACACAGACCTTTCTATAAATGCCACTTCACTAACGATTGAGGAAGGGAAGATGGCAAATCAAGAGCAGGAAAGCGGCACGACCTGACAATATACCAGCTGAAACAATGAAGTCAGATACAGAAGTAAGTGCAAACATGCTTCACCTATTATTGCAGAAGATTTGGGAGGAGGAACCAATGCCAATAGACTGAAAAGAAGAATACCTCATCAAGATACCGAAGAAAGGCGATCCCAGCAAGTGTGATAACTATAGACGCACCAGTCTTCTCTCAATACCAGGAAACGTCTTCAAAGGGGTATTGTTTACACAGAATGAAGGACTCCATAGACGCCCAATTTGGAGACCAACAGGCTAGATTCCGTAAGGATCGATCGTGTAACGACTAAATCGGAACTCTACGTATCATTGTGGAACAATCAGTTGAAAATGATCTGAAACTTCTCGACGTTTCCCGTCTTCAATACGTGCACCTGACAAGCTTTCTACCTGAAGTGATAAGGACATAAATTTAAAACAGTAGATGTTAATTTCGTCTACATTCTTTAGTACTCATTTTACAAAACTCTTTTGTGTATTACTCCATACTACTTACTGATATTCAGTAACCCGGTCCATTTCTTATAAACTTCCTACATACATGCATTCATTACCAAATAATATTCTAAAGTATTTACCTAAACCAGTAACATTCACTCCACTTATAATTGCGGTTAAATACTCTAAACACTTGTAACAATTACTTTCTTGATTGTTTGTTAAAACCCATCAGCTTCCACATTTTTTTGCTCTTAGTCTCCCCATTCGATTGTTGATAGCCACATTTGCCAAGGATCATTTTCAATGTCATATATTGTGATCATTCCCTTCCTAATTAAAACAAGAATCACTGTCTCATCCAAATGTACAGACGCGTTAACCACTACATGTACTTAAAGATTTGAAATATATGATTTGAGAAAGGAGAATTAATTGATAGACTAGGGATTGTAACGTAATTTTGATTGAGACCGATTCTGATTCATGTCACCAGACGTCTCTAACTCTTAGTCACGATAACCGCGTTAACCACAAACACGAAGGATGCGCCTACAAACATAGCATCATTCATGCTACTGAGTACTATGGGAAACCAACACATACATTTCTCTCTATTTAAGATCTATCGTTCCGACGAATACCTGATTCATTGGGACATTAGAGTTTGAAAACTGTGTTGTTGTTGTTGTTGTGCATCAAAGTGTAATGCATTAAGGTCCCCTCCATTAGGTTATATAACCAAACACATTCTGCTTATTGATACTACACAACTAAACGTAAAACGAAAAAGGTCAAATGAGGTTCGAACTTATGATTTAACGATAGAAAATGTGGGTGACTTGGTGATTGAAGGGTTCGACTTTCAACCGCTAGGTTGCAGATTCCAGTTCCCTTTCACCTCTCTCGGTTTGGGAAGCTGAGTAATACCACTAGCCCTTTCACACACACACGAATCTGTAATTGGTGAGCCATATTATCTATTAAGCCAGTGCATCAAAATTCTACATTCAAGTCGAATCAATTGCATCATCATTTAAAAGTAAATCAAATATACAATTGCTATATTAGACGTATTGCAAACTTGAGAGTGTTGTAATACTTAGAACTGGACAGCATTGTGACATAACGGATTGCTTATTACATGTATCTCTTCATCTAGCTCCCTAGTATAATATGATGATACGCTAATAAGCTAATAAGACTAATCACGTTATATCAGAACTAGGATTCACTATCTAGTATAAAGAACCAGAATATATACTACATAATACTTTAACCCCACGTGATTTCAAAATTTGTTCGCTTATATATGTTGTTCTAAATACTTCATCCAACAAATTAACAACAAGTCTTAGTGAGTCTGGGTGTAAAACAATGAAAAAGGAAATCACATATCTAATAGTCAGTAGGCAAGCCTTGATCATGCTACAACCTGATCCTAAACATATCTGATGTTTATGACAGATAGCTTTCAAGATATTCAACACTAAAGTAAAACTTATCGCAAACTTATGAAGAATAATAATGGAGAGATTCATTTTATCGCTATAATAAACACACTCTAGTTCACTTAAATCACAAGATCATACTAATAAACACTCCGAGCGATTTCGAACTCATGGATTCCAGAAAGTCGACCCATGGCAATACATTAATAAATGTTTAGTTCGGTCACAACGAAAAACTATGAGGAGAACGTGTAGTGTCATCAAACTTTCTATTAATCAGGAGAAAACTACTTTGCATACCGCTCAAGTCTTAGCACACAAAAGTATTGATGAGGATATAATTTATGGAGGCAAAACTATAGTTTATGGACTAGTCAATCAGATTTAGGACTTCAGATCTTAGATTTTAGCATGGAATTCATTTATCCACTAGGTCAAATAGCATTTTAGCATCATAGCTGATGTCAGTTCGTGATAAGAAACTTAGATCTAATTATTATCCGTAACGTCCACATTTACACTCTTATCCTAATTCCTCACACTAATATACAACCCTAATTTAACCCCAATAAGGTAGACGATTTCAAGACAATTTCGCATTGTAATATAAGGTCCATATAGGCAAGACTATAATTCATGGACGAACCAATCAAATTTAGGATGACAGGTCTCGGATTTTCTAGCGAAATCCACTCACTCATTTGGATAAATGCAATTTTGGCATTATAGCTGGTGTCAGTTCGTGATGAAGACCCGAAATCTAATTCATAACCCTAACTACCATCTGTAAATATTAATCCGAATTCCTCACACAGGTTTATAACCGTCATTTGGTCCTGGTTAATAGGTGGACACTCCCACGGTAAGTCAGCGTCGCTCAAAAGTCTTCCATAAATCATAGTCTCACCAAATTCCCATTCTATTAATAAGCGGTAGCCCATGTTACTCAATTAACTACAGTTTATTCTAACAGGCAGTTTGGGTCAAGTGAACAGCTCAACCTACCTGTTGTATACTCTGCTCTGCATCTTGAGAAAGTTCTTTAAGTGTCAAATCTAAATACTAAAGTGAAGAGTTAGGCCTCATTATATTACCTATGAATTTAGTTCGTTTTTTCTTTTGTTTACTGTCATGATGCATCTCCACATCCCGAGTAGCTGAAACTTCGCTCTTATCAACCATCTGTGATTTAGAACTTGACAGTACGCAATTGACGTTTTTACTGCGACAACTAAATGTTCTATCCCACCAAACACTAAACGTTGAACGATACAATCGGGATCATTGTTTACTTAAATCTGCCTTTCAACTTCCATAAAGGGTCCTGACATAATTAGAAATGTATTTGCTCGATTACTGACTCCAGTTAAGTCGTTTGATGACTAGATAATTGTTTGTTACTGAAATGTACATCTTGTATACCCTCGTATATAATTATCGACCTAATTCATATTGGTGAATAATGGAATCAAGTAGGCCAAATAGGAGAATGGAGTTTGAATACTTAAATTTCGTACATTCATAGATGTGAAAAGACAGTCACAGAAACGAAATACAACAAAATGAAAATAAAAGAGTCAGCATTATGGAATCAAGCGATCAAACGTTTCTGAGAGTTATGGGTTACTTTTCTTCCTTCTGTATAACCACAGACAAATGGCACAGCCAATGCATACAACGAAGAAAACGACAACAAGTGGTATAACAATGTACTGCGTACTCTTTGAATTTCTTTCTTCTCTGTTTTCAGTTGTTCCTGTAGTCTTATTCTGGAAAAAAAGAAACAGTATAATGATAACAACAAAATGTCAAATATTTACCGAATATGATTCAGTTGATTCAGTGATTTTGGTCAATTCATTTGTTAAGTCAGGTTCAATGGTACCTGTCGTTGTTTCTCATTGATTGATTTGTGTTGCTTCACTCTTGACATTGACATTTGAAACCGTCTGGAGAATAAAACGGTGGTAATATTACTAAATATGAAATGTTATTCAAATAACGCATCATTGCCTACACAACATTGTTAGGATTGATGACTGAAGTGAACTCATCATTTAGTTACATGATTTATATTTGCACAATGTGATCAATGACTAATGATTTAGACTATCTGCTACCGACTTGACAATCAGTGTGATGAGTACATATTATCCTTCAACTGATGCAACTTGTTTCCTAAATGTCACATCTTATTCTAAATATCAATCAACAGAATTATAACTGATGGTTTTATTGAAGCAATCAATCCAGGATATGCATTTCTCAAAACAGAATCAAAAACCGCTTTCTGAATTTGAATAGTGCGAGTCTATGAAACTATCACTCATTATCTAATCATGCTACCCAACTTTAGGCTCATTATGCTTCATCATTCAAATATCCATATGGAAACATAGCATTGTACTCATCCCTGATTAAACATCGTCAACGTACACAATACTATGACTCGTGCACTGAGAGAAAAACAAAAATCATTATTTGTTCGCAGCAATAAAATGTTCCTCCGCGTAAGTCGATTTACGATGTGAAATATGATATTAGTGAAGATAACCTCTGGAATCTACCAATTACTTACTTCAACCTGGCAACCATTTACTTTGAATTCATGATTATCCTTGTCATTACTAGCAGTGCATATATCGGATTTTTCGCACCAAATACACGTTGTGTTTGGTGTTTTCACATCTTCACATGTGTTAGTCGAATTGTGTTTTGGACAATCTTCAGTGAAAAGAATGAAAGGATTAAATGTCAAGTTGTCAAACAAAAGGTAAGTGAGTTGCAAAACATATAATTATAACTCGACTATATGATGATAATGATTTCGGATCAAAGTGACTAGTTCATTCACTATGAATTTGTCATCACATTGAACGATGCGAAATGCAGTACGCTTTTAATTACAGTCACATTTCACGACAACATGTTGGAATTGAATGGAAATTCAGTGATAACGAACGACATTTTCTTCGACGACTATTGAAGTCGATCTGAACAATGGATTATGGAATGATTCTTTCAGTCGTCGTGATCTTATTTCAATAGTCTAACACGTGGTGAACTGAAAAGCGGTTGTGACTACTCACTGTATATAATAAAGAGAAAGAAAACACTTTCATACCATGAAAATCTCCAGTGTTTTTGATACTGTACAAGTATCTACTGACTATCATAAATTGTAATCTGATCACGTGACTAATCTTTACCTTCAATTTGTTGAATGAAAAGGATAAAGTATAGTGTTTGGGAATGAAGATATTGTTTTCAAGGTAATTACAATTTCATAAAGTAGTTCTGTGATTTCATTACCTCAACAACATTCGATATCGCATGGAGCAGTTGAAATAAAAATGGTCACTTCCATCCCATCCATCGTTCTGTCACATTTTGTTAAGGTATAATTTATAGAAAAAAGAGTACTTCCATAGTAGTTCGAAATGTGTCCTTCATCATTTTAAATATTCAACGGCGACTCCACATGTAGTGCAACGTCGGTTGAAACTGAAAGCTGGATATTATACATGAAATTTTCTATTTTATGAAAGGAAAGTGAAGCTTTCATATATGAAAATAGTCAACTTTCATAAAATAAAGAGAACATACCACCGAGAACTTCATGCTCCACCAACGTGCCACTTTGGATCCATTTTCTAGGAACTTTTATTTCGGCCCATGGATCTTCTTGCGTAATGAAATGTTCATAGGAAAAATATGGAAATTTCGTTTAGCAATCGATCGTTAAAAATAGGCGAACGACATCACTACATATCCATTTGTACATTTACTATGAAACAAATCCACATATGTCGATTATATTACTCGATATGTTAGTACAGACAGCGTCAGCAGACGGGGATTACGAAATTCTTCAATGATGGAGTTTAGCACAGAAAACGGAAACTACAAGAAAACGAGTTGACGACAACAACCCAAATCGTTTTTGTGAGAGTACCAAGGATGATGGTTGTTCAAATGAAAACGCACTACCTTCATATGATTTTGAGATGGTGGAGAAGAATTGTAACTCAGGTGGATGATTTTGATAGAGTTTTGTTCAGCTCAGAGAACGAAACTCCATCAAAATGAAAGTGTGGATAGTTGATTTAAATTTAGATAAATTCAATGGTCCACTGTTCAGAAAACACTTGGTCATAAACACCAGATATTTTCAGGATCAGGTTGTTCCATGACCCTATATCACACATAACTTTACGATTTCGCTCCAAAATGTGTAAACACTTAATTGATGTTGAATTTTCAAACAACAGTAACGTCTGGACAATTAGTATACGAAAAGCATTCCGATCTTATTTCGCACAACTTTTGCCAGCACTACAACGACATTTCAATCAATTTATTTTGCAAACGAAACAACTAATTACTGTAGTCTGTCCGTGATATAGATTAAATCACCACGACAGACTAAAGCAAATTTCTGTGTTGACATAATGATTATTGAGGAGAAAAAGCTAAAAGTTGATTAACCATATGGGTCAGTTTGAATCAGAATATAAATAATGTTTGTTACCTCCATTTTTGCCACACTTAATCGCACCAGTAAACCACGAATCCACGTCATTTCCCTGAAATTCCTTAGCAACCTGAAAAAATTGAGTGGAAATGCGAGTCAAGATCTGTCAACACATAACGACACACAATATAGCCGTCTAACCGTTGGAAAAATATGCCATCATTTGCATTACCTTATTCGAAGACAAAGATTCTTGGTCAAGATAATCGTACTGGTCTCGTCACTTTCTTCAGAAATTTGCTCTATCTAGTAAACAGAGATATCCTGACTCACATCAGTTGTCAACTTCAGTAAATTCTGCTGAATGATCTATTTATCATGAAATGAGGCGACATATCATAACATGAATATCTGTGCTTGTTCTTTCCATAACTATTGAAGGCACAAGCATTTAGTGGGAGCTATACGTCTCTTGGAGAACGATCGAACTATGTTGCGCAACCTTTCTCTGGATCATGATTGTGGTTTATCATTCTGCGTCAACTTCGTCAAATTATGACACAAATTATGACAACAAATCACACTCACAGTAAAGTACTAAATACTGATACTCGAACAATTACACACTGAAAAGCGATCAAGGTTTCGGCAATTATTCTCTCAGATTATTCCACAATGACATTTTCAAACAGCTGATCTACGCAAGATGTAGTAATGTTTGACAGAATGAGACGGTGTCGAAAAGTACTCTAACATACACTGTTTGTCCTTAATGGGAGCTAAGACGTCAGAAGTTTTGTTGATAACATTTCACTTCTTATAATTCATTGTTTTTTAAGAGTGCTAGAATAAATGTGTCATTAGAAAGTTAATCATAGGATCGAATAGTCTGTTTGTACATCACAAAATTTTCACGTTCTATCGTGTTCAATGTATCTTGATGCATTCGACAGTATTGATATGCACGAAGTAAGAGAATAATCTGAAGCAGTTGGAACGAAACTTTATTATAATTCAATTGTGCAACTTACGTCATCAAAATAGAACGCTATCTTCCCATTCCGATATATCAAACTGGTTACCTTGAATGTAAAACCTGTGAACAGAAGACCGTCGATATTTAGAATTAGAGGGATAAGTTGTGATCATGTCATTATTAGATCAGACACTGTATGTGCATACTCACAATGTGATCACAATTAAGCAAGCGTTTACTGTTTTATTTCAAACGTTTTCTTAATTTGAATTCGTGACAAATATAATCAACTGTAGGTCGTTTAAATGAAACGACCATGCATCCTTCAAAAGGAATGAACGATAGTTGGTATCCCAATCTGCATAGTAACCACGTTTCCTTATTGAAACAATAAATCCTCATGCTTCTGATTGTATCTGATAGGTTGAGAGGTGTTCACATTTGCTCAATATTCTCTAGAATTACCTTAAGTACACATGACATGAGTTGTGGAGTGTGTTTACAAATAAAATATGGCAACTAAATTGTTTATGCAACGCATTGGTTTATCAGTGTTAGGTAACGATGGAAAATGAGTAGCTTCAGATTAATCGTCATTGAGATTTCTTGATTTGATTGAATAAGATGTAAGAATGACTGTATGGTGTGTAACACAAATTTACTTCTCTTGAAATAGAGACTTCCAATGAAGTTCCATTGAGGCCTGATAACGAAAATATATCTCTTCATTCATTTATCTACGATTGAAACGTGGTTATGACCTGATTTATCCATACTGATTTATTCGTTGCATGTCAAATCTAGTTTGTTTCTGTTAACGTCAACTGCCTTATAATTCTCAATCAATATGCTTAAACAATCAACGGGGGTTCACTGTGTTACTTTTATCAGTATTTAAAAAGAACACAATTAAGCAAACAATTACAATGAATGGTCAACATTACCGTTTTTAGAATAAAACTGTCTGATAGCCAATAATTCCTCTGAAATAATGAAAGCAAAATAAAGTCGTGTATATTGAATATCCGCCTATCGTGATACATATTAACAAAGCATAAGTTAAGACACGTTCGATCATCTTATTTTTCGAGATTTGAATGAAGCGGTTCAATTAAATGAGAGTTTCAATGATCCTAAGTATTATATCAATGACATGATTGGGGTTTCTATCCAATGAACTATGAAGAATGTCTAAATTATGAAACACGGGTTGAAAAAGCTTTCAGATAACCAAAAGACCGGTAATATCTATACGACATTACACATACACCCAATTGAATTAACTACTGCACAGTAATGCTAACACGTTGTCATGAATTCCGATAACTGAACAAAATGGCTGTAAATCATATGATGTTCAGGGGGTTCGACTTCGAATCGATCAATTTCTAGTAGAGAAATATTTGTGGTAGTTCGTAAATTGCATGCTTGAGGAAGAGAATTTCATGATCATGCGAATGTGATAGCTGAGAATGTGTGAGATATTCAATGGTCTACAGACAGTAACTCGAAGGTACTAAACTTTTATGAATTAAGCAAGTGACAGAAAATATTTAGAGGACATCAATGGTTATTTGATAGTTCATATGCTGCAATGATCCAAAATTATTTCTCTCACAACATCGCTTATTGTTGTACCTGTGATCATTTTGATTCTTTAAATCTACCAAGAAGTGATATATTGACTAGATATCTGTTTTATGGTAGTTTTAACAGACTGGTCAGTAGGTAGTTTCAACCTTAGCACACACATAATTCAATTAATTATTTCTACTCAATGAATTTGTATCCATTACAAAGTATATCACTGTATACTGGTCAACCCTCATGAAATAGTCAAGTGAAATATTGAATCCTTTATGCAAAATATAAGTGATAATTAAAACAAAATATCATTGATGAACTCACTTCCATTTGAAATTTCCAAATTGCTCTGATCAAAAACTTTCAAATAATTGTCTATTCCTCCTACCTGGCCTTCTTTGTACATACGTATCGTACCTGTGTTTATCGAACGAAAACATGAAATTTCATAATTAAACTGTGATGAGTTACCGACAGTCTTTGAAATTAACTGGAAACTAAAATAAACCACATGAAGTGTAGTTAGTCTGCTGTAAGGTGTCAAACTATTTACAACTTGAACAAAATAAGATATCAGCAGTAGTTAGGAATGTTAAAGAAGCACAAAACTGAATTACTGGAGAAATTAAATCAACTTTGATTCATGGAATGATGTGTGTGTAAACAAAATTCAGTAACGATTTTAGTTCAAAAAAAATTATGCTCTTACCAGAAGGGTCTATATGGAGAATATTGACGTCATTACCGTAAAATTTAATTAGGAATGCTGGAGCAACATGCTGAAAATTTGCAAACATATGGATTAGTACCTACATTGCCAAATGCAGTTAACTCACCTCACCAATATTCACCTTCTCAAACCTGTCATTTGAAACTGGAGGAGACTGATTTAGACGTATTAACTGAGAGTAGTAGTAATTATGAGACTAAATATGTGAATTGAAACCTGACTGATTACTTACATATTCATAGGAATCATTCTCAAACATCACTTTTGTGTAATTCCCTAATTCCGGTTTCGTGCATATTTCATGGCACTTGATAAACCTCGAAATCATGAAGATTATCGAGTAGACAGTGATCGATTGACAGAATATCAGAGTATATCTAAAATCGTTCAAATTAACAAACCAGTCTTATTCCATTGAACAAATTACAATTCATATAATACACTCATTAGCCTTAACTGTAAAGCCAACACTCACCTCATTTTCTTCTTCCAAATGTTAATAATTGCTGTTAGAAGCTGTGGAGTTTATATAGATTTTTAAATGTTTGTCTGTTTCTACCTTTATGTTTGATTCCAAGTGACCATGAAGACGATCTATTTTAATCACATCATATGATTATTCTTAACCAATCAATGTGGTAAATGAACTCATCGTTATGCCATATTGCTCTAGCTATCGTGAAACATCGGCTAGAATTCATCCATGGTTGGTTGAAATTCCTGGCCCCTATTGATAAAAACTATTGTGAACATGATTGACAATACTTCAATCTAAGTGATTGGTTTGTTCGTAGTCCAAAATATGTGCTTGTATTTCACGAACAAACATTTTGTTGCTTGTAAGAATCTGCAAATTGATTGTCAATGGTGCATTGTTTTGATATGATTGGTTAAAATCAAATGAGCGAAAACTGTTCATATTGGATGTCTACATTTACATTTTTACATCTGGTTGTTCCTGGGTTCGAATCTCGCTAAGCAAAGTTGTGGATGCGCACTGCTAAGGAGTCCCATAATAGGACAAAACGGCCGTCCAGTGCTTTCAGGTTTTCCTTGATGATCTAGCTTCAATTGACTCACGCTTGCAACTATGAAAATAAATTTTGTCGGACTATTCCGACATCGTTGAACGTGGAATTGTACCTTATGAATAAAGGCAGATCGATTTTATTTGACCGCCATATTGTCATTTAATAGATATGAAGATCAATATAGATAAACATTGTCTTGTTCACCACATAGAAGTGAGAGTGAATGTGTTCCCTTATCTAGATATAAGTGCTCAAAGACTGTAATGAAAAGAAGACGAGACGTTTTACTGAAAGTGAAATGTTATACATTGTAAGGATTTCACGTTCCATACAGAGATTTGTAATTACCACAGCGATCACTGAAACTGAAAGCTAATAAAAGTGTTATTACCCAAGAAGATCAGTATCTATTTTGAATGAGCACCGTCTTTCTGTTCATAGTTTGCTTAGCTTTCTCCAATCCTCTTTCAACATAGACCTACGGATCACAAGGACTCCTTTTCAAATTCAAGTCTATCAACGTTGGCGAACATACCGTGTTACTGAAGTATCATGGATATCTGTCATCTATTATTTGCTTGTTAGGTGGTCGAAAATTTCCGCAAGATCTGATTTCTACGTTCTTTTACACGGTCATGTTCAATGGAGTGAACGATTGACTTTAAAAAATCTTCTGATTCCTTAGCTTTATTAGTTTTTCAAATTTTTTTGTGATACTTTTACGCCTCTTGGATCACACCTTCGTGACTTTGCATTAGCTGGTGAACCTTTAGTTACCATGTGATATCGAACAGTGTATTTGAGATCTGCATAATTGTACGATATCTTAGTCAGCTTATTCAAACTCTGTTACCACGGATTTATTTGTATGGTATTGAATTTACTATATTAAATTCATAAAAACGGACTGTCCACTACCCCTCTTCCTTCTGTCGAGCGATAACTTTCTGTGTGTTAATTTCGTTATATATCAGCTGGAACATTCAAAGTCTAAACCATTTGGTCTTTCATCACTTACGGGAGGTGCAAAAGAATCCCGTAAAAATCGACATAATTTGATCGAAAATTCAGTTCTGATTACGAACAATGAGATAATTCAAAACTCTTACTAGTAATGAATACTATTATTATTATTATTTGCCCTGGAACAAGTATACTGTAGTCAGTATTTTTTCACCATCTTCATAATTAAGTGTCGGTACTGGCAAATAATGATTGTTAATTACGAAACAGTTGAACTATTCTATTACTCGTTCGATTAGTGAAA
This sequence comes from Schistosoma rodhaini, assembly GCA_944470415.2. Taxonomy (NCBI): domain Eukaryota; kingdom Metazoa; phylum Platyhelminthes; class Trematoda; order Strigeidida; family Schistosomatidae; genus Schistosoma; species Schistosoma rodhaini. The sequence goes on from CALYCS020000059.1 coordinate 20,742, forward strand.
CTTGGACACGACACTTCAATATTTATCTATCAATATCAAAAGTAAGCGATAGTCTAGTAAAACTTGATATATATGCAAAACAATTGGGAATAGTACAGCTCAGTACGAAGACATGACCTCGAGTACACAGAAAATTTAATTACTAAGCTTAACCAATCAGAATGGAGCAAAGGTCTTGCTCAAAGTTTAATCAGTGAAAAAAACATTTGCGATGATCGTTATTGTTATATCTTGTTAACTTGTATCCCAACCAATATATGACGTGACGACGTCACCAATCAGAGAACAGTGGACTGTCTACCGGACCAATTATGAGTAAACTCGTACGAGCAGTCTGAAGTCTATATCGGTCCTTGCTTCCATCCCATTTCTTCCTTCAAAGTCTGAAACAACAGATGAATAGCGAATGGAGAGAGGTGAAAAGGGTTGCTCAGGACAGTATTGAATGGAAAGTGGTGGTTAGCGGCTCAAGCTCCTCCGCGAAAAATAACAGGCGTAAGTAATTAAGTGCATACTGTTTGTCTTATAATTTGCCCATAATCAAATGTTATCATTAGCACTGTTGATAGCTATTTGTCACATTCACAACCATGGAAAGAATTTCGAAAATTTGAAAATGAAATTTTCCTTAGATAGTTTTTCTCTCATTAGCTTGATGATGCAACAATTTTGAAAATGAATGCGTTTGTGAAATCAGTGCGATTATCCCGATTGAATACAAAATAACACCAAGTTCTATCGTTTCTGTTAAACAAACGGAAGCTAGACCACCAGGAAAAACCTGGAAGCATTGGACGGCCGTTTCGTCCTATTATGGGACTCCTCAGCAGTGCGCATCCACGATCTCGCACTCGCGAGATTCGAACAAAGGACCTACTAGTCTCGCGCTCTGGCCATGTGCTTACAGGTTTTCCATGGCGGTCTAGCTTCAATTAACTCACGCTTTCAACTACTAAATCTCCACAAAAACCCCCTTCTATATTTTCTGTTAAATCTTGTAAAAATGTCAAGGTGAAAATTATTACTTCTTCAATCTGAGTAATAGATATCTGACCATTTTCTTAACAAAAACAAACTTCTGTTGACCTCAGTTCTTTACAGTAATATCAATGATTATTATACTTTGTTGTTGTCTATCACCGCATTCCATCTCATTAACTAAAAATATGTTATTGTTTGTTATGTAGAATGGACGTACTATGAAGGTGGGTTAGAATAAGAAACATCACTTTCTAATAATACGTTGTGCCTATTTGGCTGACATTCACCAACACACACAGAGCAAGTATGAGCGAAATTCTCATTATACAAAAGATGACCACTTTTCTAAAAACAAACCTTTTGACTGTCGATCAATAGAATGTCTTGCTTCAGCTATGAATGAATAATGTAACAATTTACCATCTAATTTCACATGCGTTTCGAGGGTGTTTTTCATCGAAGCATCTAGTTCACACGTCCTTAGTTTTTCAACCTATGGAACTCTCATTACTGATCCCTAGTCTTTGAGACTCGATTAGTTGTAACTTTCTGTGTATATTTGTCTATGTGACTGTGGTGAATCATCCTGACTGTAGTAGTTTGTGGATGATATCGAATGTCGACCACCGCAGGTATCTAGATGAGGTATCCTTCTTTATAGAACTTTGGCACTTGTTTTTTTCCCAAATCGTCTTGAATCGAAGGTGAAGCATGTTCGCAGTTACTTCAATGTCTGACTTAGGTGTTTCAGCTGGTATCTTGTCAGGTGCTGCTGCTTTCCCATTCCTGATTTGTCTGAAGAACATCTTGATTTCTTCGACCGTTGGTGTAGTGACATCTATATGAAGGTTTGTGTGTGCTGCTTCGACGTCAGCTGGATTCAATAGGGCTGATCTATTCAGCTGGTCCTCGAAGTATTCTACCCATCTCTTCCTCTATTCTTCAATCTCCGTGATTTCCTTTCCTTCTTTGTCATTGACTGGTCTCTCCGATTTACTATATCTCTCATAGTTTCTTAGTTGTATCATATTCTCTTTCCTTGCAGCTTTTTCTGCCGTTGTTGCTTGTTCTCCTATGTATTTTTGCCTGTCGACTTTAGTACTCTTCTACACTCACTTGTTTGCTTCCGTGTATTCTGCTTGTGCCTTGATTTTCTCTGCTCGTGCTCGACTGTTGTTAATCGCCGTTTTCTTGTTCTCCTTTCTGTGTTTTACCAACTAGTGTTACCTACGGACACTCTGGGAGGAGCTATGTGGAGAAAGGCTGAATAAACCCAATTTTCACAATCTGTACATTTATCACTGAACGATTGTACTGGTTGTTTAGGTGTATGACCTTGAACGCCTACTTCCTTCCTTCCTTCCTTCCGTTTTTGAATCCAACATAGCACGGCATTGTTAACTGCTCACACTCTTATACACACGCCTCTCGTTCTACAATGCTTGTGGATATGATAACTGAACTATTAATTAACTATCATCTCTATTTATAGACTGTTGTAACATTCACATTACGTTCAACGTTCGGTTATACTACTGGAGCTATATTAACCTCACGGGAATTATTATTTACCTATAAGTGTGAATTGTGGTACCAAACTCAACTGAGCACTCACCAGTCAGCTGATTTAAGAAACGTCCCTTGACTTTTATTAGTGTTCATAACTTATAAGTTGTATATTGCTTTTGAAACTGTATGCGTTTGTGAAATCAGTCCGATTATCCCGATTGAATACAAAATAACACCAAGTTCTATCGTTTCTGTTAAACAAACGGAAGCTAGACCACCAGGAAAAACCTGGAAGCATTGGACGGCCGTTTCGTCCTATTATGGGACTCCTCAGCAGTGCGCATCCACGATCTCGTACTCGCGAGATTCGAACAAAGGACCTACTAGTCTCGCGCTCTGGCCGTCCAGTGCTTACAGGTTTTCCATGGCGTAGGCTAGCATTGAGATCTGTTTTTTCTTTTAAAGAAAAAAACACTTTCCAAAAACAACTACACAAAGTTTTACCAACAACCAACACGTACACACAAACACACATATACACTGCACTCATAGCCTTCTATAAATAAAATACTGAATACAATGAAAAATAAGCTGGAATGTGTGTGTGTGTGCATATATCCTGGAAGATTGGTAACTAGTGGGTAAATAGATGTATATTAATATATGGTAGTCAGTGTAAAACATAACAAAGCAGCCAAAGTTCTTTCACACAGCATAAATATAGTACTAATAATAACAGTAATAGTAGTGTTAAATATGATCTTTGAAAAAGAGACGAACAGTCTAAGGATATGTTGTCGATTACATCATCATCATCATCGTTACTACGACAGATGAAACAACAGTGTAATGTATACTAATATTACTGTTGCTATATCTACTAATAATAAGGCACATTCATCAAATAAGCAGTAAATACATAGATGAGAAACTCCGCCTGCAGCACTTTTAGAATTACTGCCGGTCCCAACCCGGGTAAAGGTGGAAGGTTGGGCATGGGGTTAACGATCCCATCCTGAAGAAAAACTAACTCGTTAAAAGAACACTAACCAGAAAAAATAATTCAGACCATTTAAACTCTGCCCTGGGAGTTGAAGGAATAAGCAGATATGAAAAAGATGAATAACAACTGGAAAGAACTGGAAAAAATATTGCCCAGGACAGAGTTGGGTGAAGAATGCTGGTGGGCGGTCTATGCTCTTCCCCGAGGGCTAACAGGCGTAAGTAAGTAAGTAGGTAAGTAACATAGATAAGAGGGAAGGAAGTAGACAAAGTTAGAATGAACAAGAAAATCGGAAACAAAGCCTGAACAATGTGATTATTACTGTATTGCATTGTAATTTCTTCTTGTTACTGTATACCATAGGGACTGTTGTATATGAAATAAAAGTGACTAAAAGTTAAAATGTGTTGACAGTAAACAAAAGTGGTCGGTTGAAGCTGAACAAGTAACCAAGAGTTTAAAAAAACAAGATCGATATCAACATATGGAAGACATTTCCTTCCTGGATAGTGTTAAATTAATTGGTTGATAAAGAAGTACATCAAAATGCATAAAGACTAGGGGGAATACAAATGGAGAGAATACAAACAAACTACAGCTGTATTTATTTGGTTTATTTTTAGGAGTAATTTGGAAAGCATCCGAACACATATAGGGATAAGGGAAAATCAACACTTCATTGGTGTTGTTGTTGTTGTGGTGGTGGTGGTGATGACTTGATTTCTTTGTCCAAACAACTGATTTATTCATTTCTCTCAGTCAATGTATCGTATTTATTGATTATTCAGAGATTGGATTTTTAGAATTCCCTGATGATGTCGCTGAAAAATTGAGATCAGTATTTATTAGAAATGGCATCATTTAAACTTGGCACAGTAATTAATGAAAGTTATTCAGTTTAAAATGGATTGAGATTTACGATTTGGAAGAAGACTGACATTATTGTTACGTTCTGTAGTTATTTGATTATTGTACTACTTAAACGAATCGTATAGATGAGTATCTAACTTTTCCAATAACATTTTCTTAGTTATTCTTAGTCTGTTTATTCACGTATCAGTTCGGATTCCAGTATAGGATGTATGTATATAGATATCTGATAAGAAGAAAGCAGAATGTAACAATAAGCTTGGTTGAAACAAATAGATTGTCACTAACAGTGAAATCCAAGACATGCGTTTCGTCCTACTTGGGACTCATCAGCTTTATGCAACTGTTGGGAGTACCAACAACAAAATAGTCTAAATCATTTCAGAAAGGGGTTTTGTGGAGATTTTAATAATTTTATATAGTTGAGATCATGAGAAAATTGAAACTAGACCACGATGAAAAACCTGGAAGCACTGGACGACCGTCTATCGGTTAGGTGCTCTGGCGGGAGACTGGTAGGTCCTGAGTTCGAATCTCACAAGTCGGGATCGTGGATGCGCACTGCTGAGGAGTCCCACAATAGGACAAAACGGCCATCCAGTGCTTCCAGGTTTTCCATGGTTGTCTAGCTTTAATTGACTCATGATCTCAACTATATAAATCATTTCAAATTGAGTCAGTAACTCTAGGCTTTTACTAAAATTCCGGTTGGATTTTTTGACAAGTTAGAAGAATAGCACTGAAGAGACTGTGGTTTAAATTTTGATACATTTTCTCTCGTATTACTTAAACCAGTAATTCAATAATATCGACAGTTCTATAAACTAATTCTTTCTACTTACATCAAATCTTTTTTTTACTACCATCGAAGTAAGTGCTTCTATGAATTCGGTGTTCATCTTATTGTGCTAATCAGGTATAGCAATTTGGACCGATGCATATATATGCCTGGTCCTACGTTGTAGCTGACTAACGGGCAGAAAGGATTGGTTGATATTTTTTTATTATTTTTAGCAGTTTGTGTAACAGCTCAGTGGTTTAAAGGTTTATTGCTCAGTATAAGACATGAATGTACTGAGTTTGATACCAAGTGGGGTCTGCAAGGCCTTTACTATTTTCAGGCAATACTGCACGTTCGGTATACTATATTTTATGTACTTCCCACTTCAAAAGCATCTAAAACCATGTGATACTTCCAATTTAAACTCTATAAAGTTTCCTTAGGCAAATCTCTCGGGTAAATGGATAAAGTTAAATGAATTATAAAAAGCTCAGAAGTCACTAACTTCGCAAGAATGATAGTGTATATATATAGTGGATGAAGATAATGAGTTACAGTATTATCTTTCTGTAACCGCTAGTCAAAGGAACTTAATGACTCGTTAGAAGGAACAGGGTTCGAATTCGGAATTGTAAAAGTTATAAATCTTGGATATTCTAAACAAGCAGAATCTCCAGCATTGTTGTTTGTCTACAACATAAGTAGAGAGGTAGCAAAAGTTGACCCTGAAATAGCACACCTTACGTTTTCTAGTGGAGTTCTCTCACCGCATGCAAGGCCTTTTGAAGTACAGATCTAACTCATTCAAAACTACTCACGAAAAGTCATAATCGTTTCTTGAGATCTGTAGTTACGCTGTCACGTAGCTAAAATAACCATTAATCCAGTATCTTTTAAAAGAACTTTAAGAAAAAAGGAATTTCATCTCCCTGTGCTAAAATGGCATGTCAACTTAAACTGGTGTACATACGTATCAGGTTATATGTTCCATTTGACTGACTGACTAACTGACCTTAAGAAGAACTACCCTTCCAAGACGTGGAGAACTGGGAAGTGAAAACTACCTTCATACATCTAACAACACAGAAGATTACCTCAATAATCTGTGCCATATTTCACATTAAATTTCTTCTGATACATGGGAACTATCGGCTACAAACTGACTAATAATCGAGTCATTCTTTATTACTAATATTAATATTACTTTAAATAAAAACACAATTGATCACTACAAATAGTCAACAACTTACCACCTTCAATTATACTACAATCTAATTTTAGTTCATTCATGCTATCTGTACAGTGAATTAATGAATTCGAGGAACAATTGGATTCATTGTGTGTGGAACTACTCTTTCCAATTGTCGTCATTGTTGCTGTATAGGGTTCAACATTTCCATCCGTTTTATGAGTATTAATACTATGAGAACCTGATTGATTTGTTGTACTACTATTTAGATTAATATTATCATTATTATTTTGATGAATCAAATTAGAATCTTCCAATGAATTGTCAGCAGTTTTTCCCTTTGTCTTCTCTGCCTCATGAAGATGATGATGATCGTCAACATCATCACCAGGATGATGACGACAACAACAAGAAGTGGAAGACGCAGTAGACGTCAGTTCTTGTTCATTTTGTTTAGCTTCCAAGTTTTGTGATTCCTTCTGGCATCGTTGTGATTTTCTTAATTCATTCAATTGATCTTTTAAAGCTCTACATAATCCACTAAGTTTTTCTACTTGTTTCTTAGCATTCAATGATTCTGACATTTCTTTTTTATGCTGTTCAGCTAATTCCAACAAACTACGTTGACTAACTTCCCATTTACCTTGCCATGCAACTGCTTCACTCTCACTTAATTGAATACGTTTGCCAAGCTGAAAATGAAATATTACAAGAAAGAAAATCTGATTATCACGTAATCTAATTTTAATAGGATTTTCATTTAGATCATGAATTGATCAATTTTAGACCACCACTGAAAACCTGGAAACACTGAACGGCTGTTTCGTTCTACAATAGGACCTCCCATCAGTGTGTGTCCACGATGCCGCACACATGAATCTAACTCAGCACCTAACTCGCGCACGAACGCTTAGTTTCTAGATCATTGAGCTGACACTCAACGATAAAAATGTCTAATTTCAACTAATCCATGATATTGTGCCACCATCTTCCATTGTCTGAGGTGGATAACTGCCTCACACCCGACACGGATTAGCTCCACTGATCACGGATTCTCACTAGAACTCCAGGAGTACCATTTTGAAGCTAATCACTAGTGAGCACATGGTAATTATCAGTATGGAGTTGTGGAGATTGTTGACTTTTTGATTGAGATCATGAATCAATCAATGTTTCCAGTTTTCTAGTAGTGGTCTAACATTGATCGATTCATGATCTCGATGAAAAACTCAGATGACAATATGATTAATTTACACTATATAATTTATGATATAACAGTTTGTATATTCTTCTCGTTGTTGAACATTAAAATTCTGAAAATGACCAGTCTTTTGATCGAAATAACAATATCAAAGCAATGTGCCAAACAAAAGCGTAGGTAAAACAGTTAACAAATGAATTACTTGTTCATGTAATTCCAACGTCCGACTCACTGCCTTCTCTTGGCACCGGTGTTGTTTACGAAATTGAGAGGACGAAAAGTGAATGTCCGGCACTTTAACCGGGTTGGTGGACACGGAAAGTTCACCTAGGTGGGTTGGAAAACCCTGATTCCAAACCAATCGTGCACATGGGCTCCAGTATCCTGAGGAAACAAATGGCGTATGAACCAATATTTGGTCACCGGCTACCATGGGACTGCATCTCCTTACGATGCTCCACTGCCTTGTGGATCAGACCATTAGGTCAAAGGCTCGGGGTGTGGCCCCCTAAGAAAAGCACCT
>CALYCS020000060.1:0-14569 GCA_944470415.2 Schistosoma rodhaini
AAACACAGAAGTGTAAGCTATAGAATCGGGAATCACCGGTCACTCTAGATCCGTGTACGTATAGAAGGAAATCCAATAAAAATTAAACAAGAGTTTTCATCCTCCACGAGAATGAAGATATCAGTATTCATTTGAGGCGATTGAGAAGACTGTCATCTATTATTCTCCACTAGTATCAACTAACTCAAATGGATGGTTAGAAATTAATGAGCATACAAGCTAGTTGAAGTATTGGGTTAGCCAGGGGCTACAGATCAATACGTTTGAATTTGAGTGTTTGCAGTCAATAAAGCTTGGTTGTAACATTCAAAGATGATATACTTTACGATGTTTTTGGTAAACCAGATGGTCAATAACCGATAAATTGAGTGCTGTTTATGTGATTATCAGGCAGAGCACAGATTGGGAAAAAAAGGAGAGTAAGTAACAAATTGCCAAAACAATTGGTATTTATCACATGGAGTGGAAAACGTGAGGTAACACACAGAATAAAACGCTAAACAGTTCTACAGGACCCTGTAGCCCATGTGTAATATTGTTTCACAGTAAGAATTTTCCAATGAACCTAGGTTAACATTCTGTGCCATCTTTGTTCGGGAATCCACACTTCATACTCTTACGATTTGCAGTACTGGGTCTTTGCTTAACCCGCAGTCCATAGGTTGTAGCCATCTGTTGAGCTCGTTACACGTTGCGCGTAGAAATAGTATTTTCCAACAGAACACGAAACATAGAGCCTCAATACGTCTTACTGATTGAACGCTATATTCGGATCCTAAGTTAGTTTCGTAACCGTCAATCTAGAAATACACAGCGACTTGAACACGAGAGAAAAGGCACAAAATATGCGGGAAGCATTTTACTCCAAAGGTTCATTTATATACAGAAAATACAGGGTTTTTAAAGCAGCTTAGAAGTTCTTGGGTTTCCCCGAAAATTTTAGAATACTACTAAACATAGTAGCAGTGTAGTAATCAGCCTATCAGAATCTGTACATTTGACTTTTCATTTTCCTGATATTTCTAGCAAAACTTCTAATCAAACGCTGATTGGATAAAATGCTTTTTAATGTTTCCTGAGCTTGTCATGTCTATTGCAAGTAATTTGCATGATACATTAAAACACAGAAGTGTAAGCTATAGAATCGGGAATCACCGGTCACTCTAGATCTGTGTACGTATAGAAGGAAATCCAATAAAAATTAAACAAGAGTTTTCATCCTCCACGAGAATGAAGATATCAGTATTCATTTGAGGCGATTGAGAAGACTGTCATCTATTATTCTCCACTAGTATCAACTAACTCAAATGGATGGTTAGAAATTAATGAGCATACAAGCTAGTTGAAGTATTGGGTTAGCCAGGGGCTACAGATCAATACGTTTGAATTTGAGTGTTTGCAGTCAATAAAGCTTGGTTGTAACATTCAAAGATGATATACTTTACGATGTTTTTGGTTAACCAGATGGTCAATAACCGATAAATTGAGTGCTGTTTATGTGATTATCAGGCAGAGCACAGATTGGGAAACAAAGGAGAGTAAGTAACAAATTGCCAAAACAATTGGTATTTATCACATGGAATGGAAAACGTGAGGTAACACACAGAATAAAACGCTAAACAGTTCTACAGGACCCTGTAGCCCATGTGTAATATTGTTTCACAGTAAGAATTTTCCAATGAACCTAGGTTAACATTCTGTGCCATCTTTGTTCGGGAATCCACACTTCATACTCTTACGATTTGCAGTACTGGGTCTTTGCTTAACCCGCAGTCCATAGGTTGTAGCCATCTGTTGAGCTCGTTACACGTTGCGCGTAGAAATAGTATTTTCCAACAGAACACGAAGCGTAAAGCCCCAAGTTCCAAATAATATTTTATGCAACAAACAACGTATTGGGTAAACGATTTGAATCCACCTACGTCCTTAGGTCAGATAGTCGTTTCTGCACACAGGCCTTTATGGTCTAGTAAGTTGTAACTAATTATTGGTATTGTCAGTGAATTTCTATGCAAATTATCTCTTTGACTCATGTTTTATTACCACAAATCGGCTTCACCTTCTACTGTGAAATCCCTTTATAATGTAGGCAGGACTCACGCTAAAGTCAGGATGCTAACTAACAAATTTAGAACAGAGGATAACGATGATTAAGACTATAAAAGGAACTGAGAAGCTATTTGCACATCAAAACAACGTTTTCGTCAAACTTCATTTTCGAAATCCACATCATATTAAACTGCTCCTGTCATTGTAAATCTCCCCCATCTGTATATTCTTTTATCCATTTATTACTATATTATTGGCTTATCTTCTCCAGTTCACCCAAAAGGTCTGTGAAACAACTGATCTAAGTAAAGGGAATAAGTTTAAATAATCACGTCCCGATTTCCCAATGACAAGTGACTCAAATTCACCGGTCATGAGGACTGTCTCTTTTTTCCACCTTTGCTTTAGCATCGCAGTGACTCGCCAAGGATAAGTATATTCGCAACAAACTACCCTGCCTTGCACTCTAATTGATGCGTCCGACATATCCAGAAAGCTTTTTAATTAGTTCTGTTGTAAGCCTTCTGTATCTGTTGTCTGAAAAATACTAAAGAGAAGAACCGAATGATATGTTGAAGTTAGCGATCTCAACTGAGCAGCCGTGCATCTACTTCAATGTTATCCATTGTTAACAGCTCAGATCGATTCGCATCATTACACAAACATCTGCTCGGCACAACGCAGATTCCTCAGGGCTCACCAACTGTAACATTTTGCACTTCAGCTTTACTTCCTTTAGTCATATTCTAGTGTACCAAAACATACTTCCTTATTTGTATGAAGAACGCATCTCGTCAAGTATAACCGTAACTGAGTAACTTATTGCAGCAAGCATTTAAAAGTTTGTAACATTTTGATTTCGTTTGTAAATTTATGTGCCTCATTCAAAGTATTGTTACTTGAGGATAATATTTTAAATTATCTAATCCTTTTTGAACGCCAATAATTTTTCTCCTTTTTCGGGGCTACATACAAAGTGAACGACCATGGGCTGTTTAATGGTCGGATTGTTTTCAAATGTATCAGGTGATCGAATCAGTTTCTGGCCATTCTTCGCTCTATACGGAAAAGTATGTGCGCGTGTGAGAATGCGGGTGGATGCTTAGTTGTAATGTAATGTGCAACATTGCCGGTTACACACGTTAACTTCGGTCATAGTTTGTACACCACGAGACATTCGTCGAGTATCGGTCGAAACTGCCAAATGGTAATGTACTTGGTGCCGACGAAGAATAACGTATAACCGGAAAACGAAATTCCACAGATACATCGCTCGATATTTTTCTCCAGATTATGGTGATGCAGCAGGTCTTTGACAGTGATTATCATTGACACGTCTGGAACAATTCAAATCCATTGGATGGGTTCATATAAAAAAATTAAGGTAAACACACATTTTGCCATCATTGGTGATCGATTGTTAGGCAACCTTCAGTAAATTGAAGATCGAATTATATAGATAATCGATAGTATTCCCGTGAGGGACTCTTACTTCAGTGCCAGAGTCAAGAAACTAGCCAGCATTCGTTATCACTTCAATGATTTATAACTAACATCTGCTTCTACTAGCTACGTCTGCTCCTTATGCGCGTCAGCGGCAGAGTTTTCCTTAACTTTTATTATATCGGTCGATTTGAGGTTTGAGGAAGTGCAAGACTTTCCAAAATCGTTTAACAGCACGCCTTTAGTGTTGAGGTAACAAAGTCAATTAGTGTCCTCCGTTTTGAGTCAGGTCCAGTCATTTTCACGAGAATTTACGTAATCTCATATGCAGCAGGACTTGTATTCGTGTTTAGTGTTGCGATAGCAGGGTAGATATCACTAATATCAGAGTTAATGGTGTTGATATTATTATTTGAAGCATGAAATTTATTTTCATAATGGAAAAACCATTCATTTAATGGTTCACAGAAGACAGTTCGGTCACAATACATCACTCTATCGTACAGTGTTGAGTGAATGTCGTAATTTGAACTTTTTCCTGTGCGCTTTTCAACCATACGATAGAGGTTTGGGGGAGCGTTGCACGTTTTTTTGCTCGTTAATATAGAGACTGGGACTTTGAGATTCGTGCATTAGTCGTCAATGTGACTGTTGCCAGCGTGTAGACTAGGTTGCTTGGTCTGTACACTTTTTGCGATTCAACGTCGGGTAGTTTTTCGACCTTGATTCTCAAAGTTTTTAAACATCGGAATACGCTTAATTAATAAAGTGATTAGCTTCTGTGTTACTGCCGAATCGAAAGAAAATGGGAAAGGATGCTTAAGTCCGGACTTTACGCAATCTTCGTGTTACACACAAAAGGTGCGATAAACCCCACTCTTTTGAGAGAGTACTTTCAACAGGCCTTAGGTTTGTGCCGTCAGGGACACTATACACAATGGCGTTCTGCCTACACTGAAGCCTTTCAAACACTTTCGACGAAATACGGTCACCTACATTCCCAGTTTCAGGATTTTCTGAAACGCTAATTAGGAATTTCTATGGTAATAAATCGTGAGTAGTCTGAGTGCAACTAAGCGCCATCTGAATGCTCATAGAATATGGATTGAAGAAAGTACTGAACTTTTCATCAAAATTGTTAAGACCAATATGGCTGCATGTAAACTTGTTGCGAGTGTTTATTGGGTGATCTGTGTGTTAGTACTTAGTCAAAGAAGGGTATATATCTTCGGGTGAACAATCACTATCCACACCACCAGATCGGTTATTGTAGGACGTTTTACAACATGTGGGCCGCCATACAGGGTATCCGTTTGTAGGTTTGTTGAGTGTTTGCGGTTGGTTACACTAGTTAAAAGTTATTTGCAAAAGGTGGATGACAAAAAGCGACAAACCATCTCGATTCACATGGTTTATGCTTTGTTTTAACTATATTTGTAAGCTGAACACGAGGCAGTGAGAGATCATGCTAAAGTGTATGTTGCAGGTAGTAGCAAATAATAATAATTTCTCAAATAACAGTTTGTCACATGAGGCATGCCGGTTTAAAGGCAAGATCAAATTGTTAAAGAAGTTACAATTTTCACTGTTGAAAATTACTCAGATGGGTTGATATGAATGATATGAGATGAATGTAAATGGATTTCGTAAGAAATATGCCAATATCGCACTTGGCGCACTTTATGAAAGTAGCGTTGCAACATACAGCTGATGGTCGAGAATGAATACATGCAAAGTTGGGGGCTTTTAGAAGCTTCGACCTTATATCCCTCCGGAATATCTTAGGCTTTAATTACAGTGTAGGACGAAGTCACCCGTGCCATATCTGTTTTCGGCGGGGTATCTCCAGGGTGTAAGGAAAAGGAAGGAAAAGGAAGGACAAAAACAGAGCACACAATATTCATGGACGAATGGTTAAGATATAACCACTTTGTCTATTTGCCTGTTACTGAAGTCCTTATTAGGTAAGAGCATACTAATTTGTTAAAGAAAAATAAGTGTGAACAAGGTATGGGTGAATTAGGAACTGTATAAATGTAGTTCAGAAAGAAGTATGGAATTGTGTAATCATAAAGTAAAGTTCTGAAAACAGTATTCCGATACAAATGGCTGCCTCCCTTTTTTCGGAGCCGTTTGAACTCTCTTTTTGTTTTTAGATTTTAAAGGGTATGGAGTGGGCTTCGTTTTTAACCAGTTGTCTAGTTTGCTTGTAACAAGATTACTCGGTAGGAAGTGGAACCAATTCAGCTTATTTAACATGATCTAAAGAGGTATTTTGCATGAATAAGTTCGCATCAATACCGTCGGTTCGTGACATCCCACTAGACATAAGGAGCCGTAATTTAACATGTTCTGCCCTATAGACATGGGTGGATTGAAGTTATCTGCCCACCATCGTGTTGGCTGGTTAGTAACGCCACCCTCCCTCCTTTTATGATGTTAGGCTCTTTTATGTTTGTGGTCAGTATGAATATTGCTTTAATCAAGGACCATAGTTGGAATACACTGTCTCTACAAGTTCCATGTTATAGGCGAATCAGATGGTAAAAGCATTTGTATTATGGGTTAGATATCCATTTAATATATCGTACTACTATGAAGACAACTAATGGTAAAGGTTATAAGAGACAAGTCAGATTATATGCGGATAAGAGATGGTAAGGACTAATAGCAAACCAGAGGATATTAAAGAGAATATTGTAAAATTTTCAGGGTAAGTAAAATAAAACATTGAACAACTCACAAGAATTTGGGACATTTGAGCTTCTTTTGATCGGCCTTAGTTGGTCAGCATCCATAAGATTATTAAGTTATCTGTCTACTTGTATTAAGAAAAAAATAAAAGGACATGACACTTAAAAAGAATAATGTGGTTTTAACCATTAGAGAGATTCGGAGACAGAAAATGAGGGTTAGGAGCAGAAGGCCATGGTTAATATCAATACTACTATTTTATTTATGAGGTATTATACGTATGTTAGTGAATTAAAATGAGTGAATTGGGTAAAACGCAAAGCAATAAGGGTATGAAATTGAATGCTCAGGTAAGGTGCAAATCAATGAAAACAGTTGTTGAGTATAGTACTTCCCAATAACATACATTGTTAAGCTCCAGTGACAAAACTGGGGACAGGTTATTGAGGAAACTACATGATGAATTTGAATACATCAAAGCACTCACGTTTCTCCCTGTCTTGCGTCGTCAACTCTCAAATCTCTGTTTCAATATGTATTATGTTCATCTATCATTCCGCTGAAGAATCACATTTATTTTGTCTTAGTTTCTTTGTCTCTGGTTCCACTTCATTTTTTCCTAAATGCATTAATTTCTGTCTTGTGGTGGTCGACATAATAGGCTACCAAATTCTTGATCACCTTAGTTTAAGCTGGTCGATTCAGACTAACTGCAAAGGGGGGAAGAGTTGGTTTTTTCATTGTTAGGATCTTTTCCTGTCGTTACCATATTATTGGTAGTGTGATTCCTGAGCTTTCATACACATGATATGCTATAGTTAAGCTGCTTTTCATTGATGGAAACTGAATCCCCATTTTTTGGTTAGCAATCATCTTCTGATTGACATGAACAACTCTTTTCCTTAACAAGTAAGTAACTTTTGTATTTAGCGATTTTGCGACAAAATGTACCTTTAATTGCAGTGTACACATTTTGTTTGAATAACTGTATAGTTTGGCGGGTTTAAAACTTATATCAGCTCCAAAAAATATTGATAACATCTTCATTGTATTCAGTTTGGTTTCTTAGCAGTGACGAAGTTTTCTCGTCGTTTGAGTTTGAGTTTACTTTGCTGCATTTTTGAGCCTTTTGGTTAGCCTAGCGCAATGGTCAACCAGAACATTGAGTTTAGGCTGTTAGTAATTTGTGAAAACTTCCAAAATCAGGAAGAACGTGATGGTGAACTAAAGGAATTTCAGTTAGTAAGACAACATAAGTTTTTGTTCGTTTGGATTTCTCCCAGTTTTTATTTCGATATCCATGTGAGTCAAGATATTTTGAAGCATATGTTTCTGGTACTGATTTCGCGTAAAGGGTGAGGACAATACAGGATACCCAAATAATGATCAACAAGACATATCAACAATGAGTACTTCTTTGGAGCAGCTAGAAGCGTATATGGAGCGTCAAGAAAAACGGTTCGAACAATCTCAAATCAGAATCGTGGAAGCCTTTATGCAGAAGTTAAGCATATCCCAACAAAACTCTGCTTCTGCTGAACTACAAGTATCTCATACTGATTCAGTAATTGATGCAATCCGTGAATTTATTTTTGATGGTGTAGCAGGTGTTACCTTGACTCTTGGTTTAGGAAGTACGAAGGTTTGCTTCATATCGATCTCTGCAGACTGGATGACGCTTCAAAAGTCAGAATACTTCTAAGAAAACTTGGGACAACAGAACATGAACGCTATAGTAACTTTATTCTGCCGAAGAACCCACAAAACTCTAGTTTTTATGAAACAAATAAAATCCTGTCTCAAATCTTTGGAGAACAATCATCTCTACTTAATATCTGTTATCAATGCTTGAAGATAACGAAAGAATCAGATGACTGGGTGAAACAAGCAGGTATTGTGGACCGAGAATGTGAGAGATTGAAGTTGTCTTTTATGACTGAAGACCAGTTTAAATGCATAGTATTTGTCTGTAGCCTGCGTTCACCTGACGATGTTGACATCAGAACGAGAATCCTAAGCAAACTTGAACATTGTCTTAACATGACTCTGCAGGAAGTAACTACTGAATGTCAAATGTTAGTGAATTTGAAGCATGTTACCTCGATGGTAGAAAACATTAACCAGTTCCTCCACGTTAATGCTATCGAGAGAAACGTCTTACAAGGTTCCAGCACACAGAATTACCAAAATGACAGTGGCAAACCATCATCCCCATTCTGGTTATGTGGCGGTTGGTATTTCAAAGGGTTTTGTCCGTTTAAAAGTCATCGTTGTACTACGTGTTCAAAGAAAAGGACACAAAGAAAGTCATTGGTAAACCCGGAAACGCCGTCAGCCTAAAGTTTATTCTAAAAGATTCAAGCCACGTTCAGCCGAAGTGACGGTGGCTGCTACCAGCACCGGCTCCCATAATCGTAGAAAGTATGTTTCCCTCAAGATTAACGGGTATGATGTCCGCTTACGGCTAGACACAGCCTCCGACAAAACACTTATGAGAAGACGTGTGAGAAAATTGGGAGACCGAGAATATATT
This sequence comes from Schistosoma rodhaini, assembly GCA_944470415.2. Classification (NCBI taxonomy): domain Eukaryota; kingdom Metazoa; phylum Platyhelminthes; class Trematoda; order Strigeidida; family Schistosomatidae; genus Schistosoma; species Schistosoma rodhaini. The sequence continues at coordinate 8,720 of CALYCS020000060.1, forward strand.
ATACTTATCAATCAGCACACAGCGCAATTGGGGGGATTCTAAACATTGCTGACGAGGTCCAATGTGAAATCACAGTTGAAGAGCTTATGGAGAAGGGAGTAATATTTTTGACAGAACGAACATCACTCGACTTATTGGGGCTTGATTGGATAGAAGGGTTGAAGTTATCAGATCGTCCCATAAACTGGAATTGCAAAAACGTCAGAGTGTCAAAAGTTGAAGTTCCAACACTGTTTCGTGGGGGAGAAAGAAGTCGACAAATTAAGTCAGGATACAAACTCCGAATCTTCAGAAAAAAAAGGAAGAGGTGTTGGGATGATCAAGCAAATTAATTGCAATAGACATGACAAACTCAGGAAACATTAAAAAGCATTTTATCCAATCAGCGTTTGATTAGAAGTTTTGCTAGAAATATCAGGAAAATGAAAAGTCAAATGTACAGATTCTGATAGGCTGATTACTACACTGCTACTATGTTTAGTAGTATTCTATAATTTTCGGGGAAACCCAAGAACTTCTAAGCTGCTTTAAAAACCCTGTATTTTCTGTATATAAATGAACCTTTGGAGTAAAGTGCTTCCCGCATATTTTGTGCCTTTTCTCTCGTGTTCAAGTCGCTGTGTATTTCTAGATTGACGGTTACGAAACTAACTTAGGATCCGAATATAGCGTTCAATCAGTAAGACGTATTGAGGCTCTATGTTTCGTGTTCTGTTGGAAAATACTATTTCTACGCGCAACGCGTAACGAGCTCAACAGATGGCTACAACCTATGGACTGCGGGTTAAGCAAAGACCCAGTACTGCAAATCGTAAGAGTATGAAGTGTGGATTCCCGAACAAAGATGGCACAGAATGTTAACTTAGGTTCATTGGAAAATTCTTACTGTGAAACAATATTACACATGGGCTACAGGGTCCTGTAGAACTGTTTAGCGTTTTATTCTGTGTGTTACCTCACGTTTTCCATTCCATGTGATAAATACCAATTGTTTTGGCAATTTGTTACTTACTCTCCTTTTTTTCCCAATCTGTGCTCTGCCTGATAATCACATAAACAGCACTCAATTTATCGGTTATTGACCATCTGGTTAACCAAAAACATCGTAAAGTATATCATCTTTGAATGTTACAACCAAGCTTTATTGACTCCAAACACTCAAATTCAAACGTATTGATCTGTAGCCCCTGGCTAACCCAATACTTCAACTAGCTTGTATGCTCATTAATTTCTAACCATCCATTTGAGTTAGTTGATACTAGTGGAGAATAATAGATGACAGTCTTCTCAATCGCCTCAAATGAATACTGATATCTTCATTCTCGTGGAGGATGAAAACTCTTGTTTAATTTTTATTGGATTTCCTTCTATACGTACACAGATCTAGAGTGACCGGTGATTCCCGATTCTATAGCTTACACTTCTGTGTTTTAATGTATCATGCAAATTACTTGCAATAGACATGACAAGCTCAGGAAACATTAAAAAGCATTTTATCCAATCAGCGTTTGATTAGAAGTTTTGCTAGAAATATCAGGAAAATGAAAAGTCAAATGTACAGATTCTGATAGGCTGATTACTACACTGCTACTATGTTTAGTAGTATTCTATAATTTTCGGGGAAACCCAAGAACTTCTAAGCTGCTTTAAAAACCCTGTATTTTCTGTATATAAATGAACCTTTGGAGTAAAGTGCTTCCCGCATATTTTGTGCCTTTTCTCTCGTGTTCAAGTCGCTGTGTATTTCTAGATTGACGGTTACGAAACTAACTTAGGATCCGAATATAGCGTTCAATCAGTAAGACGTATTGAGGCTCTATGTTTCGTGTTCTGTTGGAAAATACTATTTCTACGCGCAACGCGTAACGAGCTCAACAGATCGCTACAACCTATGGACTGCGGGTTAAGCAAAGACCCAGTACTGCAAATCGTAAGAGTATGAAGTGTGGATTCCCGAACAAAGATGGCACAGAATGTTAACCTAGGTTCATTGGAAAATTCTTACTGTGAAACAATATTACACATGGGCTACAGGGTCCTGTAGAACTGTTTAGCGTTTTATTCTGTGTGTTACCTCACGTTTTCCATTCCATGTGATAAATACCAATTGTTTTGGCAATTTGTTACTTACTCTCCTTTTTTCCCAATCTGTGCTCTGCCTGATAATCACATAAACAGCACTCAATTTATCGGTTATTGACCATCTGGTTAACCAAAAACATCGTAAAGTATATCATCTTTGAATGTTACAACCAAGCTTTATTGACTGCAAACACTCAAAATCAAACGTATTGATTTGTAGACCCTGGCTAACCCAATACTTCAACTAGCTTGTATGCTCATTAATTTCTAACCATCCATTTGAGTTAGTTGATACTAGTGGAGAATAATAGATGACAGTCTTCTCAATCGCCTCAAATGAATACTGATATCTTCATTCTCGTGGAGGATGAAAACTCTTGTTTAATTTTTATTGGATTTCCTTCTATACGTACACAGATCTAGAGTGACCGGTGATTCCCGATTCTATAGCTTACACTTCTGTGTTTTAATGTATCATGCAAATTACTTGCAATAGACATGACAAGCTCAGGAAACATTAAAAAGCATTTTATCCAATCAGCGTTTGATTAGAAGTTTTGCTAGAAATATCAGGAAAATGAAAAGTCAAATGTACAGATTCTGATAGGCTGATTACTACACTGCTACTATGTTTAGTAGTATTCTATAATTTTCGGGGAAACCCAAGAACTTCTAAGCTGCTTTAAAAACCCTGTATTTTCTGTATATAAATGAACCTTTGGAGTAAAGTGCTTCCCGCATATTTTGTGCCTTTTCTCTCGTGTTCAAGTCGCTGTGTATTTCTAGATTGACGGTTACGAAACTAACTTAGGATCCGAATATAGCGTTCAATCAGTAAGACGTATTGAGGCTCTATGTTTCGTGTTCTGTTGGAAAATACTATTTCTACGCGCAACGCGTAACGAGCTCAACAGATGGCTACAACCTATGGACTGCGGGTTAAGCAAAGACCCAGTACTGCAAATCGTAAGAGTATGAAGTGTGGATTCCCGAACAAAGATGGCACAGAATGTTAACTTAGGTTCATTGGAAAATTCTTACTGTGAAACAATATTACACATGGGCTACAGGGTCCTGTAGAACTGTTTAGCGTTTTATTCTGTGTGTTACCTCACGTTTTCCATTCCATGTGATAAATACCAATTGTTTTGGCAATTTGTTACTTACTCTCCTTTTTTTCCCAATCTGTGCTCTGCCTGATAATCACATAAACAGCACTCAATTTATCGGTTATTGACCATCTGGTTAACCAAAAACATCGTAAAGTATATCATCTTTGAATGTTACAACCAAGCTTTATTGACTCCAAACACTCAAATTCAAACGTATTGATCTGTAGCCCCTGGCTAACCCAATACTTCAACTAGCTTGTATGCTCATTAATTTCTAACCATCCATTTGAGTTAGTTGATACTAGTGGAGAATAATAGATGACAGTCTTCTCAATCGCCTCAAATGAATACTGATATCTTCATTCTCGTGGAGGATGAAAACTCTTGTTTAATTTTTATTGGATTTCCTTCTATACGTACACAGATCTAGAGTGACCGGTGATTCCCGATTCTATAGCTTACACTTCTGTGTTTTAATGTATCATGCAAATTACTTGCAATAGACATGACAAGCTCAGGAAACATTGAAAAGCATTTTATCCAATCAGCGTTTGATTAGAAGTTTTGCTAGAAATATCAGGAAAATGAAAAGTCAAATGTACAGATTCTGATAGGCTGATTACTACACTGCTACTATGTTTAGTAGTATTCTATGATTTTCGGGGAAACCCAAGAACTTATAAGCTGCTTTAAAAACCCTGTATTTTCTGTATATAAATGAACCTTTGGAGTAAAGTGCTTCCCGCATATTTTGTGCCTTTTCTCTCGTGTTCAAGTCGCTGTGTATTTCTAGATTGACGGTTACGAAACTAACTTAGGATCCGAATATAGCGTTCAATCAGTAAGACGTATTGAGGCTCTATGTTTCGTGTTCTGTTGGAAAATACTATTTCTACGCGCAACGCGTAACGAGCTCAACAGATCGCTACAACCTATGGACTGCGGGTTAAGCAAAGACCCAGTACTGCAAATCGTAAGAGTATGAAGTGTGGATTCCCGAACAAAGATGGCACAGAATGTTAACCTAGGTTCATTGGAAAATTCTTACTGTGAAACAATATTACACATGGGCTACAGGGTCCTGTAGAACTGTTTAGCGTTTTATTCTGTGTGTTACCTCACGTTTTCCATTCCATGTGATAAATACCAATTGTTTTGGCAATTTGTTACTTACTCTCCTTTTTTTCCCAATCTGTGCTCTGCCTGATAATCACATAAACAGCACTCAATTTATCGGTTATTGACCATCTGGTTAACCAAAAACATCGTAAAGTATATCATCTTTGAATGTTACAACCAAGCTTTATTGACTCCAAACACTCAAATTCAAACGTATTGATCTGTAGCCCCTGGCTAACCCAATACTTCAACTAGCTTGTATGCTCATTAATTTCTAACCATCCATTTGAGTTAGTTGATACTAGTGGAGAATAATAGATGACAGTCTTCTCAATCGCCTCAAATGAATACTGATATCTTCATTCTCGTGGAGGATGAAAACTCTTGTTTAATTTTTATTGGATTTCCTTCTATACGTACACAGATCTAGAGTGACCGGTGATTCCCGATTCTATAGCTTACACTTCTGTGTTTTAATGTATCATGCAAATTACTTGCAATAGACATGACAAGCTCAGGAAACATTAAAAAGCATTTTATCCAATCAGCGTTTGATTAGAAGTTTTGCTAGAAATATCAGGAAAATGAAAAGTCAAATGTACAGATTCTGATAGGCTGATTACTACACTGCTACTATGTTTAGTAGTATTCTATGATTTTCGGGGAAACCCAAGAACTTCTAAGCTGCTTTAAAAACCCTGTATTTTCTGTATATAAATGAACCTTTGGAGTAAAGTGCTTCCCGCATATTTTGTGCCTTTTCTCTCGTGTTCAAGTCGCTGTGTATTTCTAGATTGACGGTTACGAAACTAACTTAGGATCCGAATATAGCGTTCAATCAGTAAGACGTATTGAGGCTCTATGTTTCGTGTTCTGTTGGAAAATACTATTTCTACGCGCAACGCGTAACGAGCTCAACAGATCGCTACAACCTATGGACTGCGGGTTAAGCAAAGACCCAGTACTGCAAATCGTAAGAGTATGAAGTGTGGATTCCCGAACAAAGATGGCACAGAATGTTAACCTAGGTTCATTGGAAGATTCTTACTGTGAAACAATATTACACATGGGCTACAGGGTCCCGCAGAACTGTTTAGCGTTTTATTCTGTGTGTTACCTCACGTTTTCCATTCCATGTGATAAATACCAATTGTTTTGGCAATTTGTTACTTACTCTCCTTTTTTTCCCAATCTGTGCTCTGCCTGATAATCACATAAACAGCACTCAATTTATCGGTTATTGACCATCTGGTTAACCAAAAACATCGAAAAGTATATCATCTTTGAATGTTACAACCAAGCTTTATTGACTCCAAACACTCAAATTCAAACGTATTGATCTGTAGACCCTGGCTAACCCAATACTTCAACTAGCTTGTATGTTCATTAATTTCTAACCATCCATTTGAGTTAGTTGATACTAGTGGAGAATAATAGATGACAGTCTTCTCAATCGCCTCAAATGAATACTGATATCTTCATTCTCGTGGAGGATGAAAACTCTTGTTTAATTTTTATTGGATTTCCTTCTATACGT
>CALYCS020000061.1:0-24996 GCA_944470415.2 Schistosoma rodhaini
GGAGATCATTCATGAAACGCGAGCGATCAGATTTCCTGCAAGTGGACTGGAAGAGAAGGCCATCTGCTTCTCATAGTAGATATGACTAATGACGTCTCACCTATCACTTGTAAATATTGCCTCATCAATTTTCGTATTTGTTCTATTTATTGCAGTTAACCGAATTGGTCACGTTTCACAACGATCACAATGACATCGAGTTTCCTTACTTACGCACCCTGTTCAATGTATAACATATTTTGTCAAGGGTGAAGATGATGTGAACAGAGAAACACGAAGCGTTGACAAACTACGGAAGCTATATTTGGGGACGTGATTTCATTACATTCAAACTTGTATTACACGAACATTTATTTCGCTCCTAGTCTATTCTGCAGATCCAAAGCTTCCGTTTTTCCATGTATGATCCACTGCCATAGCCTCTTCTGTTCCAACACTATTGTAGTTTGGACATGACCGTTTGTACTGAATTTCCTGCGGTTATCCACAGTTTTCAACACAATTGCATTTCCGGATTATTGTAAGTTGTGGTCGCCTTATTCATCTATATTTTCATGTATGTTTTCACAGTTATCCTGATTCGGTCAGCAGATCGGATATTGGAATTAGGCGAGTAGTGTTCCAGTTGTCTTTTCTTCCCTCTCTCACGTGCCTGTCAAGCAATCAGGTGACAGAATAGAACAGAAAACTGAGGAACCCTGCTAAATTTGGAAAATGTAGTTGGACAGTTTCGGCATAGCGCGTTCGTCGACTGACGAGATTGTGCAACATGAACAAAATCCTATCAGGAGATCATTCATGAAACGCGAGCGATCAGATTTCCTGCAAGTGGACTGGAAGAGAAGGCCATCTGCTTCTCATAGTAGATATGACTAATGACGTCTCACCTATCACTTGTAAATATTGCCTCATCAATTTTCGTATTTGTTCTATTTATTGCAGTTAACCGAATTGGTCACGTTTCACAACGATCACAATGACATCGAGTTTCCTTACTTACGCACCCTGTTCAATGTATAACATATTTTGTCAAGGGTGAAGATGATGTGAACAGAGAAACACGAAGCGTTGACAAACTACGGAAGCTATATTTGGGGACGTGATTTCATTACATTCAAACTTGTATTACACGAACATTTATTTCGCTCCTAGTCTATTCTGCAGATCCAAAGCTTCCGTTTTTCCATGTATGATCCACTGCCATAGCCTCTTCTGTTCCAACACTATTGTAGTTTGGACATGACCGTTTGTGCTGAATTTCCTGCGGTTATCCACAGTTTTCAACACAATTGCATTTCCGGATTATTGTAAGTTGTGGTCGCCTTATTCATCTATATTTTCATGTATGTTTTCACAGTTATCCTGATTCGGTCAGCAGATCGGATATTGGAATTAGGCGAGTAGTGTTCCAGTTGTCTTTTCTTCCCTCTCTCACGTGCCTGTCAAGCAATCAGGTGACAGAATAGAACAGAAAACTGAGGAACCCTGCTAAATTTGGAAAATGTAGTTGGACAGTTTCGGCATAGCGCGTTCGTTGACTGACGAGATTGTGCAACATGAACAAAATCCTATCAGGAGATCATTCATGAAACGCGAGCGATCAGATTTCCTGCAAGTGGACTGCAAGAGAAGGCCATCTGCTTCTCATAGTAGATATGACTAATGACGTCTCACCTATCACTTGTAAATATTGCCTCATCAATTTTCGTATTTGTTCTATTTATTGCAGTTAACCGAATTGGTCACGTTTCACAACGATCACAATGACATCGAGTTTCCTTACTTACGCACCCTGTTCAATGTATAACATATTTTGTCAAGGGTGAAGATGATGTGAACAGAGAAACACGAAGCGTTGACAAACTACGGAAGCTATATTTGGGGACGTGATTTCATTACATTCAAACTTGTATTACACGAACATTTATTTCGCTCCTAGTCTATTCTGCAGATCCAAAGCTTCCGTTTTTCCATGTATGATCCACTGCCATAGCCTCTTCTGTTCCAACACTATTGTAGTTTGGAGGATGGGATTATGATCGTTGTAAAACGAGACTCATTCAGCTAATTGGAATTTAAAAGGAAATCAAGGAAAATGATTAGTCAAAATTGACATGTAACAGATAAGACATCGTCATTGATATCTCCCCTCTTAAGCACATCCTCTTTACTTTGCGTTCATTTTCAGTATGTCTGATCCTGTGAGTTTCAATAATGATCGGCTCATACGATGTTGTTAGAGTTGCACAGTCTTGTCAGTCAATCAATTGCCATGTCGAGTGTGTGCAAGAACATTTTGCACATTGAGAATAGTTCCTCGTTATTCTCTTCTATTCTATCGCCTGATTATATGACAGGCACTTCAGAGAGTTGAAACAAGACAACTGGAACACTACTCGCTTCATTCCGAAATCCCATCTGCTACAACATTTCACAGTGATGTAAACAGAAACTTGAACACACAGCCGACCAACTCGATCAAATCTCACAATATTTATGATGAAGACGTTTTGTCATGAACATGCTGATTACAATGAAAAATAAAAAATACGAAATGCTTCGTCTTAAATTCAACTGTCATCAAACTGTAAATGCTTTGGCAGTGGATCATACATCAAACGGAACCTCATGATCTGGAAAATGAACCAGAGGCAAGAATAAATCTCACTGATATACAAGCTCTGAATTGAATGAAACAACGTATAGAAAAGTAGCTTCCTTCACCTATCAAAGCTGCTTGTTTGTCAGTTCACATGATCTTCCCCATCAACAAATAATAATATAACTGCCGTTGATCTGAATGCGTAAGTAAGGGAAATTGGATGGGATTGTGATCGTTGTAAAATGAGACTCATTCAGCTAATTGGAATGGAGAGGGAAAACAAGGAAAATAATTATCAATAATTTACATGTAACAGATAAGACATCATCATTGATATCTCCCCTCCTAAGCATATCTTCTTTACTTTGCGTTCGTTTTCAGTATGTCTGGTCCTGTGAGTTTCAATTATGTTCTGCTCATACGATTTTGTTAGAGTTGCACAGACTTGTCAGTCAATCAATTGCCATGTCAAGTGTGTGCAAGAACATTTTGCACATTGAGAATAGTTCCTCGTTATTCTCTTCTATTCTATCGCCTGATTATATGACAGGCACGTCAGAGAGATGAAACAAGACAACTGGAACCCTACTCGCTTCATTCCGAAATACTTTCAACTACTCCAATTCACATTAGTTTGAAAACATACATGAATACATAGACGACCGACATGATCAAATCTCACAATTTTTATGATGACGAAAATTTGTCATGAACTTGTTAATTACAATGAAATGTATAGATTACGAAATGCTTCGTGTTAAATTCAACTGTCATCAAACTGAAAATGCTGTGACAGTGGATCATACATCAAACGGAACCTCGTGATCTGGAAAATGAACCAGAGGCAAGAATAAATCTTACTGATATACAAGCTCTGAATTGAATGAAACAACGTATAGAAAAGTAGCTTCCTTCACCTATCAAAGCTGCTTGTTTGTCAGTTCACATGATCTTCCCCATCAACAAATAATAATATAACTGCCGTTGATCTGAATGCGTAAGTAAGGGAAATTAGATGGGATTGTGATCGTTGAAAATTGTGACTCATTCAGCTAATTGGAATGAAAATGGAAAGCAAGGAAAATGATTAATCAAAATTTACATGTAACAGATAAGACATCATCATTGATATCTCCCCTCCTAAGCATATCTTCTTCACTTTGCGTTCATTTTCAGTATGTCTGTTCCTGTGAGTTTCAATTATGATCTGCTCATACGATTTTGTTAGAGTTGCACAGTCTTGTCAGTCAATCAATTGCCATGTCGAATGTGTGCAAGAACATTTTGCACATTGAGAATAGTTCCTCGTTATTCTCTTCTATTCTATCGCCTGATTATATGACAGGCACGTCAGAGAGATGAAACAAGACAACTGGAACACTACTCGCTTCATTCCGAAATCCCATCTGCTACTCCAATTCACATTAGTGTGAAAACATACACGAATACATAGACGACCGACATGATCAAATCTCACAATATTTATGATGACGAAGTTTTGTCATGAACTTGTTAATTACAATGAAATGTATAGATTACGAAATGCTTCGTGTTAAATTCAACTGTCATCAAACTGAAAATGCTGTGACAGTGGATCATACATCAAACGGAACCTCGTGATCTGGAAAATGAACCAGAGGCAAGAATAAATCTTACTGATATACAAGCTCTGAATTGAATGAAACAACGTATAGAAAAGTAGCTTCCTTCACCTATCAAAGCTGCTTGTTTGTCAGTTCACATGATCTTCCCCATCAACAAATAATAATATAACTGCCGTTGATCTGAATGCGTAAGTAAGGGAAATTGGATGGGATTGTGATCGTTGTAAAATGAGACTCATTCAGCTAATTGGAATGGAAAGGGAAAACAAGGAAAATGATTAGTCAAAATTTACATGTAACAGATAAGACATCGTCATTGATATCTCCCCTCTTAAGCACATCCTCTTTACTTTGCGTTCATTTTCAGTATGTCTGGTCCTGTGAGTTTCAATTATGATCGGCTCATACGATTTTGTTAGAGTTGCACAGTCTTGTCAGTCAATCAATTGCCATGTCGAGTGTGTGCAAGAACATTTTGCACATTGAGAATAGTTCCTCGTTATTCTCTTCTATTCTATCGCCTGATTATATGACAGGCACGTCAGAGAGATGAAACAAGACAACTGGAACACTACTCGCTTCATTCCGAAATCCCATCTGCTACTCCAATTCACATTAGTGTGAAAACATACATGAATACATAGACGACCGACCCGATCAAATCTCACAATATTCATCATGACGAAATTTTGACAGGAACTTGGTGATTGCAATGAAATATATAGAGTACGAAATACTACGTCTTAAATTCAACTGTCATTAAACTGAAAATGCTGTGACAGTGTACAATACATCAAACGGAACCTGATGATCCGGAAGATGAACCAGAGGCAAGAATAAATCTTACTGATATACAAGCTCTGAATTGAATGAAACAACGTATAGAAAAGTAGCTTCCTTCACCTATCAAAGCTGCTTGTTTGTCAGTTCACATGATCTTCCCCATCAACAAATAATAATATAACTGCCGTTGATCTGAATGCGTAAGTAAGGGAAATTGGATGGGATTGTGATCGTTGTAAAATGAGACTCATTCAGCTAATTGGAATGGAGAGGGAAAACAAGGAAAATGATTATTCATGATTTACATGTAACAGATAAGACATCGTCATTGATATCTCCCCTCTTAAGCACATCCTCTTCACTTTGCGTTCATTTTCAGTATGTCTGGTCCTGTGAGTTTCAATTATGATCTGCTCATACGATTTTGTTAGAGTTGCACAGTCTTGTCAGTCAATCAATTGCCATGTCGAATGTGTGCAAGAACATTTTGCACATTGAGAATAGTTCCTCGTTATTCTCTTCTATTCTATCGCCTGATTATATGACAGGCACGTCAGAGAGATGAAACAAGACAACTGGAACACTACTCGCTTCATTCCGAAATCCCATCTGCTACTCCAATTCACATTAGTGTGAAAACATACATGAATACATAGACGACCGACATGATCAAATCTCACAATATTTATGATGACGAAGTTTTGTCATGAACTTGTTAATTACAATGAAATGTATAGAGTACGAAATGCTTCGTGTTAAATTCAACTGTCATTAAACTGAAAATGCTGTGACAGTGGATCATACATCAAACGGAACCTCATGATCTGGAAAATGAACCAGAGGCAAGAATAAATCTTACTGATATACAAGCTCTGAATTGAATGAAACAACGTATAGAAAAGTAGCTTCCTTCACCTATCAAAGCTGCTTGTTTGTCAGTTCACATGATCTTCCCCATCAACAAATAATAATATAACTGCCGTTGATCTGAATGCGTAAGTAAGGGAAATTGGATGGGATTGTGATCGTTGTAAAATGTGACTCATTCAGCTAATTGGAATGGAGAGGGAAAACAAGGAAAATGATTCGTCATAATTCACATGTAACAGATAAGACATCGTCATTGATATCTCCCCTCTTAAGCATATCTTCTTTAATTTGCGTTCGTTTTCAGGATGTCTGGTCCTGTGAGTTTCAATTATGTTCTGCTCATACGATTTTGTTAGAGTTGCACAGACTTGTCAGTCAATCAATTGCCATGTCAAGTGTGTGCAAGAACATTTTGCACATTGAGAATAGTTCCTCGTTATTCTCATCTATTCTGTCGCCTGATTTTTTGACAGGCACGTCAGCGAAATCAAACCAGACAATTGGATCACCACTCGCTTCATTCGAAAAACACATCTGCTAATCCAATTCACATTAGTGTGAAAACATACACGAATACATAAACGACCAACTCGTTCAGATCTTTCAATAATTGGCATGACAAAACTTTGTAATGAAATTGATGATTACCATGAAATATATAGAGTACGAAGTGCTACGTCTTCAATTCAACTGTCATTAAACTGAAAATGCTGTGTCAGTGCATCATACATCAAACGGAAATTTCATGATCCGGAAGATGAACCAGAGGCAAGAATAAATCTTACTGATATACAAGCTCTGAATTGAATGAAACAACGTATAGAAAAGTAGCTTCCTTCACCTATCAAAGCTGCTTGTTTGTCAGTTCACATGATCTTCCCCATCAACAAATAATAATATAACTGCCGTTGATCTGAATGCGTAAGTAAGGGAAATTGGATGGGATTGTGATCGTTGTAAAACGAGACTCATTCAGCTAATTGGAATTTAAAAGGAAATCAAGGAAAATGATTCGTCATAATTTACATGTAACAGATAAGACATCGTCATTGATATCTCCCCTCTTAAGCACATCCTCTTTACTTTGCGTTCATTTTCAGTATGTCTGGTCCTGTGAGTTTCAATTATGATCTGCTCATACGATTTTGTTAGAGTTGCACAGTCTTGTCAGTCAATCAATTGCCATGTCGAATGTGTGCAAGAACATTTTGCACATTGAGAATAGTTCCTCGTTATTCTCTTCTATTCTATCGCCTGATTATATGACAGGCACGTCAGAGAGATGAAACAAGACAACTGGAACACTACTCGCTTCATTCCGAAATCCCATCTGCTACTCCAATTCACATTAGTGTGAAAACATACATGAATACATAGACGACCGACCCGATCAATTCTCACAATATTCATGATGACGAAGTTTTGTCAGTAACTTGCTGATTACAATGAAATATATAGAGTACGAAGTGCTACGTCTTAAATTCAACTGTCATTAAACTGAAAATGCTGTGACAGTGCATCATACATCAAACGGAACCTCATGATCCGGAAAATGAACCAGAGGCAAGAATAAATCTTACTGATATACAAGCTCTGAATTGAATGAAACAACGTATAGAAAAGTAGCTTCCTTCACCTATCAAAGCTGCTTGTTTGTCAGTTCACATGATCTTCCCCATCAACAAATAATAATATAACTGCCGTTGATCTGAATGCGTAAGTAAGGGAAATTGGATGGGATTATGATCGTTGTAAAACGAGACTCATTCAGCTAATTGGAATGGAGAGGGAAAACAAGGAAAATGATTAGTCAAAATTTACATGTAACAGATAAGACATCGTCATCGATATCTCCCCTCTTAAGCACATCCTCTTTACTTTGCGTTCATTTTCAGTATGTCTGGTCCTGTGAGTTTCAATAATGATCGGCTCATACGATGTTGTTAGAGTTGCACAGTCTTGTCAGTCAATCAATTGCCATGTCGAGTGTGTGCAAGAACATTTTGCACATTGAGAATAGTTCCTCGTTATTCTCTTCTATTCTATCGCCTGATTATATGACAGGCACTTCAGAGAGATGAAACAAGACAACTGGAACACTACTCGCTTCATTCCGAAATCCCATCTGCTACTCCAATTCACATTAGTGTGAAAACATACATGAATACATAGACGACCAACCCCATCAAATCTCACAATATTTAAGATGACGAAGTTTTGTCATGAACTTGGTGATTACAATGAAATGTATAGAGTATGAAATGTTACGTCTTAAATTCAACTGTCATTAAAGTGAAAATGCTGTGAAAGTGCATCATACATCAAACGGAACCTCATGATCTGGAAAATAATATTAATAGTAATGATAATATATAAATATTATTTACAGTATTTACAGCATTTTAAACGCATGTACAGATTGTTATAATAATCAACATTTAATGTAGGGAAGAAACATGAAATATAAGAAAGTTTTATATTTGCTGGTTTAATAATTGATATATAGTTTAAATATGGCATATGTCACGGCCAATGCAACACCAGGGAAGTTGTCAATATTTTATTAAGTGGATAGCCTGATGAATGATCAACATTGTTCTGTAAGGTTATTACCAGTGCCAGAGCGAGTTATTATTAATTATCTACAACTAGAGAAAGTAAGATTAAAGCAAAGAGCACGGAACTCTAAAACAATGATAGCTAGTAAGAGGTTAAACATTTAAAGTTCCTATAATCTCACTTGTGGTGTAAGATACACTTGCAGGCGCTAGAGCATTTAATGCATTTTCAGAGGAGCAAAAAGCATTAATTGAGCGAACAGACAATGGGAGTGAGTCTAACATACGGATAGTTTGGGGTAATTTATTCCAGAGTCTAGACAACTTACAGGTAAAGCAATTCATATAGAGAGAAGACCTAGAATATGTTTGTTTCGCTAAAGACAAGGAGTTACGAATGTCGTAATGTGAAGTCTTAGCATATTGAATCGCCTGGCTGGATGTGAAGGAGAGTTTGTTAAGTATTTTGAAAAAGAAGATAAGGTTAAGTTTGAGTCTCCTCTTCCATAAAGGATCACGTCCTAGTTTAATACACCTCGAATTATATGTCAAGACACTATCAGGTCCAAGAGTACGAAATGTGAATCGTCTCTGTACTGATTCCAGTCTTAATTTATCATTTATGCGCGTGCTACTATGGAGAAACGCGCAGTATTCGAGGAGTGATCGAACACAGACTTTGTACATTAGAATACGGGATTCGCTGTTATGAAGGTTTCGAGTTATGAAACCTATAAGGCGTTGAGACTTGGACGTTTGTTTCATTATGTGTTCAGTAAACGACAAGTCATCGGAGTACCTAAGTCCTAGATCTACTACTGTGTGTAACCTAGATAACATTTCCCCATTTATGGTAAGATTAAGGTTGAGGGATGTATCACCGAAGCATAGCCAGCCACATTTAGCTGTATTGAGCTCCAGTTGCCATTTCAAGCACCACTGTGCTACCTTGTTAAGCTCCGTGCAGATACAATTTTGAATATTCTTCAGCTCATGTGGGGAAAATGAGTACACCACCTTAAGATCGTCTGCAAACAGAAAGGACTTACCCACACTAAAACACTCACAAATATCATTGATGAAAACTAAAAAGAGCAAAGGACCTAAGACATTACCATGAATTACCCCACTTCTAACAGGAACTGCGTTCGACAATGAAGAGTTCATTTTAACTATTTGATGCCGATTGCTGAGGAAGGAATACAACCAGCCTAGTAACGGGTTTTCGACCCCATAAGATGCGAGTTTACCTATGAGAAGTTGGTGGTTGACCATGTCGAAGGCCTTATAAATGTCCACGTATAGCACTAATACTAAATATCCTTGGCTACGAAGAGAATAGACTTAATTAAAGAAGTCAAAATGACATGTCATACAGGATCGATTTTTAAGAAATCCATGTTGCGAATCATCAATAAATTGTTCAGTCAATAAATAGTTGGATAGTTTGTCAATAAAAATTTTTTCCATAATCCTAGAGATAACTGGAGTAATATTTATTGGCCGATAGTTGTTCATGTCAGTTTTATCTCCGGATTTGTAACGTGGTATGATGTTTTCCAACGGTCAGGATAAGAGCCTGATTCCATAGAGAGGGTAAACAGTTTGAGGAGAAGAAGTTGGATATCTGGACCACCATATTTGTAGAGAAATGATGAATCCCGTCTGCATCGTGACCTTTCGAAACCTTGAGGTTATTTATAACCTTACTAATTTTCAGACATGTGAAGGAGATAGATTTAATTGAGTTACCAGTCAAGCATATAACTCTAGAAACAGAGCCATTTATGGATTCTTTGCCATTTGCAAAATTACCACTGAAAAGGTCTGCTATAGTTTTTGGGTCATATGTAAAACTATTATTATGCAGGATGCATAGTATATCAACAATTTGAGTTGATTCAGCACGTTTATTGTAAAGGTGGATTAGGTTTTGCACTTTTGAGCTAGTACGTAGTCTAATAGCTCTTCATTATTGGCTTTTAAAATATGTTTCTTTTAATTTGGTTAAAAATTATTGTTATTTGTGTGACTGCCGTGAAGTCGTTAGGTTTAAAATAACGTTTCTTTAGGCGTCTTAGTTTATTACGATATTTAGCTGGTACATATAATTCGTGATGTTACTATAAGTCTTAATTGTCTTAATTGGTGCACAGGAGTCTAGACAAGAGTTAACAATCAAATAGAACATGTTGATGGCATCTGTCAGAATTCATCCCAGTCTGAGAGTTCGATCAGTGAGCGCAAGAGGTTCCAGTCTGCATGCTTATAGTCTCTTTAATTGCAGGTTCTTTGAATTGGTCGGTTGTAGGAGGGATAGATGGGGAGAGCACAAGCTACTATCTTATGATCACTGCTTTCAAACTCGATGTATACTTGTACAGATAGAGGAATGATATCTCTACTAAATATTAGATCAAGTGTATTATCACCCCTTGTTGGGGTACGAACCTACTGTGACCAGCAGTACAAATTAAGGATTGATAAAAATTCATCATTGCTGGACTGACAACTACCGGTACTCCAGTTAATCCCAGGATAATTGAAATCACCAGTGATAATCTTAGCACTGAAGTTTAGAGTAGATGCGTGTATAAATGCATTGATAATACGATCATTCAAATTATCAGTACTATCAGGAGCTCTATATATACAACCTAGGAGTAGACTATGGTTTGAGGTATTGATTGATATCCAGATCAATTCTGATAAACTATTCAAGATACTATCTGCAACTTTATTAGTTGTTAAGGTATCCAAAGCAAATATAAGACAACCGCCTCCTCGCTCAGTTTCTCAGTCACAACGATAGAGTCGACAGTTTTGGATAATGAATTCGGAATCGGCCACTGCTGGATAACACCACGTTTCAGTGATAAGTATAAAAGAAGGCTTGGCTAGAAAGGCTAAGGTTCTCAAGTCTGAGATTTTGTTCAGAAGTGAACGTGCGTTAATGAGTAATAAGTTTAAAAAGGAAGTGTGTAGTGTAAAAAAACCGAGAGCATCCTTATCGATGGTATGAGTTCTAGCTATGCCTGGACTATGGTTCAATGTGTTTGCCGTATCGCATGGGCTATAGCATGAGCGAACTGTAGTGCTAGTGGAACAAAAGATCTCTGGAGGCCGAAGAAAAAATCCTTATTTTGGTAAGGTTGAATAATTTGTTGTACTTGTTTTGGTGGACAATTAAGACAGGTGCTTGCATGTTGGGGTTGCGTTGATGGTGCATAACCTAGTATACCATCTTCTCCACTGCGAGAGTGATGACAAGAGTTACATCTTGCAGGTTTATTATTTATTACATATAGGGGAAACCATGGGGCACGTTGGTTTATTGCTGCCCGTCTAATAGTAGGCCTGCTTAACTGATGGTTGTAGTGGCCGTCTCGTGTAACGTTTGAACGAAATGTGTCCTAATAACCTCCCTCACGATGAGTAGGGTTAAGCAAAGTTTCAGAAATTATACTTTTGTTTGGTAAGGCCGATGAAATATTTTTGGTAATCGGTTTAGAACTAGAAGGTTCTTTATTTACTTTCTTCTTTATTGGTATATCCTTTTTAGGTTAAGCAGTGTTTTTATGAGCCTTCACTATAGAATCAGGTGAACGATCCTTGGCTTCCGATATTACACTGGAAAGAATGACATTAGAGTATTCATCAGACATGTCCTGGTTATCTAGGGCCACTAGGGGTATGAGAGGCAAACTAACACACTGTATTGGTATATCAGTATACTGACTAACATGAGATAAATTAGCAGCACCTGTAAGTTCAGCTGCTGGCACGATCACATTTGTTGTGACCTCAACAATGTTATTTTCGTTCATGGTACGCTTTTCTGTTAATCTTTGATTGGTGGTTTTGTCTGAGACTATACGAGCGTTTTCAAACTTCGTATGCGCACAGACTAGCTGTTCAGATTCTTTCAAACGTTCCGCTAATAAATGGGAATCGAATCTAAACAGGATAAGGCACGAGTATTTTTGATGCTTTTTGTTAAGTCGGATACATTAGCATGGACTGTCCTGGAGGTTAGCTGCCTTTAGTATCGAGTTTCTTACAGTTTTGATGGCAACCTTGTCAGGTATATTATATAAAATCACGTTATTTCGTGAGATTATTCGCTTGGTGACTTCGCTAGCTATCGAGTCAATAACGAATTCTACTTTGAACCTGTCTTCGAGTTCAGAAGGAACTATGTCTTTTGACAACAGCAGTCGAAGGGGTGACAGTGTCTTTAGTTCTAGTTTAAGATCATCATGCTTTAATAAAGAGCCCGCAAGTGACTCCACATTTTAACCTATATCACTTAATTGCTTAAAGACAGCGGCTAATTCGCTCTTAATAAGATCGAAACCATCTCTTCGTGAGATAGAACTCATTATTAAGTTAGACATAGAGTCATCCAGCAACATGTGTTTAATAAGCACACTCCCACTGTTATCTGGTGCAACAGGAGTAGCAGAGCACGGGGTGTAGGTAAGACCAGAGTTATCAATACCTGAAGTAACAGGAAAATTTCGAGCACGTTTTCGTGTCACTCGAACGATATTATTTTCAAAGGTTAATTGAGTGGTATTATCGAATTATGAACAAGGGTTTAAGGATATATAAGCACTTTATAATAAATACCGTGTCAGCGTAACGCAAATTCCAAGCGTACCGCAACCAATCCGGTGGATGTGTTGTCAAGAATAAATCATACTGATATACAAGCTCTGAATTGAATGAAACAACGTATAGAAAAATAGATTCCTTCACCTATCAAAGCTGCTTGTTTGTCAGTTCACATGATCTTCCCCATCAACGAATAATAATATAACAGCCGTTGATCTGAATGCGTATGTAAGGGAAATTGGATGGGATTGTGATCGTTGTAAAATGAGACTAATTCAGTTAATTGGAATGGAAAGGGAAAACAAGGAAAATGATAAGTCAAAATTTACATGTGACAGATAAGACAGCGTCATTGATATCTCCCCTCTTATGCACATCCTCTTTACTTTGCGTTCATTTTCAGTATGTCTGTTCCTGTGAGTTTCAATTATGATCTGCTCATACGATTTTGTTAGAGTTGCACAGTCTTGTCAGTCAATCAATTGCCATGTCGAGTGTGTGCAAGAACATTTTGCACATTGAGAATAGTTCGTCGTTATTCTCTTCTATTCTATCGCCTGATTATATGACAGGCACGTCAGGGAGATAAAACAAGACAACTGGAACACTACTCGCTTCATTCCGAAATACTTTCAACTACTCCAATTCACATTAGTGTGAAAACATACACGAATACATAGACGACCGACATGATCAAATCTCACAATTTTTATGATGACGAAAATTTGTCATGAACTTGTTAATTACAATGAAATGTATAGATTACGAAATGCTTCGTGCTTAATTCAACTGTCATTAAACTGAAAATGCTGTGACAGTGCATCATACATCAAACGGAACCTCATGATCTGGAAAATGAACCAGAGGCAAGAATAAATCTTACTGATATACAAGCTCTGAATTGAATGAAACAACGTATAGAGAAGTAGCTTACTTCACCTATCCGAAATCCGATCTGCTACTCCAATTCACATTAGTGTGAAAACATACGTGAATACATAGACGAGCGACCCGATCGAATCTCACAATTTTCAAGATGACAATGTATTGTCATGAACTTGGTAATCGATGTACTGAAAGTCATGAAATGACGTCCACAAATTAGGCTTCCGTAGTTTGTCAACGCTTCGTGTTTCTCTGCTCATCTGCTCATCTTCACCCTTGACAAAATATGTTATACATTGAACAGGGTGCGTAAATGAGGAAAATCGATGTCAATGTGATCGTTGTGAAACGTGACCAATTTCGTTAACTGCAATAAATAGAACAAATACGATAATTGATGAGGCAATATTTAAAAGTGATAGGTGAAACGTCATCAGTCATATCTACTATGAGAAGCAGATGACCTTCTCTTCCAGTTCACTTGCAGGAAATCTGATCGCTCGCGTTTCATGAATGATCTCCTGATAGGATTTTGTTCATGTTGCACAATCTCGTCAGTCGACGAACGCGCTATGCCGAAACTGTCCAACTACATTTTCCAAATTTAGCAGGGTTCCTCAGTTTTCTGTTCTATTCTGTCACCTGATTGCTTGACAGGCACGTGAGAGAGAGAAGAAAAGACAACTGGAACACTACTCGCCTAATTCCAATATCCGATTTGCTGACCGAATTAGGATAACTGTGAAAATATACATGAAAATATAGATGAATAAGGCGACCACAACTTACAATAATCCGGAAATGCAATTGTGTTGAAAACTGTGGATATCCGCAGGAAATTCAGCACAAACGGTCATGTCCAAACTACAATAGTGTTGGAACAGAAGAGGCTATGGCAGTGGATCATACATGGAAAAACGGAAGCTTTGGATCTGCAGAATAGACTAGGAGCGAAATAAATGTTCGTGTAATACAAGTTTGAGTGTAATGAAATCACGTCCCGAAATATAGCTTCCGTAGTTTGTCAACGCTTCGTGTTTCTCTGTTCACATCATCTTCACCCTTGACAAAATATGTTATACATTGAACAGGGTGCGTAAGTAAGGAAACTCGATGTCATTGTGATCGTTGTGAAACGTGACCAATTCGGTTAACTGCAATAAATAGAACAAATACGAAAATTGATGAGGCAATATTTACAAGTGATAGGTGAGACGTCATTAGTCATATCTACTATGAGAAGCAGATGGCCTTCTCTTGCAGTCCACTTGCAGGAAATCTGATCGCTCGCGTTTCATGAATGATCTCCTGATAGGATTTTGTTCATGTTGCACAATCTCGTCAGTCAACGAACGCGCTATGCCGAAACTGTCCAACTACATTTTCCAAATTTAGCAGGGTTCCTCAGTTTTCTGTTCTATTCTGTCACCTGATTGCTTGACAGGCACGTGAGAGAGGGAAGAAAAGACAACTGGAACACTACTCGCCTAATTCCAATATCCGATCTGCTGACCGAATTAGGATAACTGTGAAAACATACATGAAAATATAGATGAATAAGGCGACCACAACTTACAATAATCCGGAAATGCAATTGTGTTGAAAACTGTGGATAACCGCAGGAAATTCAGTACAAACGGTCATGTCCAAACTACAATAGTGTTGGAACAGAAGAGGCTATGGCAGTGGATCATACATGGAAAAACGGAAGCTTTGGATCTGCAGAATAGACTAGGAGCGAAATAAATGTTCGTGTAATACAAGTTTGAATGTAATGAAATCACGTCCCCAAATATAGCTTCCGTAGTTTGTCAACGCTTCGTGTTTCTCTGTTCACATCATCTTCACCCTTGACAAAATATGTTATACATTGAACAGGGTGCGTAACTAAGGAAACTCGATGTCATTGTGATCGTTGTGAAACGTGACCAATTCGGTTAACTGCAATAAATAGAACAAATACGAAAATTGATGAGGCAATATTTACAAGTGATAGGTGAGACGTCATTAGTCATATCTACTATGAGAAGCAGATGGCCTTCTCTTGCAGTCCACTTGCAGGAAATCTGATCGCTCGCGTTTCATGAATGATCTCCTGATAGGATTTTGTTCATGTTGCACAATCTCGTCAGTCAACGAACGCGCTATGCCGAAACTGTCCAACTACATTTTCCAAATTTAGCAGGGTTCCTCAGTTTTCTGTTCTATTCTGTCACCTGATTGCTTGACAGGCACGTGAGAGAGGGAAGAAAAGACAACTGGAACACTACTCGCCTAATTCCAATATCCGATCTGCTGACCGAATTAGGATAACTGTGAAAACATACATGAAAATATAGATGAATAAGGCGACCACAACTTACAATAATCCGGAAATGCAATTGTGTTGAAAACTGTGGATAACCGCAGGAAATTCAGTACAAACGGTCATGTCCAAACTACAATAGTGTTGGAACAGAAGAGGCTATGGCAGTGGATCATACATGGAAAAACGGAAGCTTTGGATCTGCAGAATAGACTAGGAGCGAAATAAATGTTCGTGTAATACAAGTTTGAATGTAATGAAATCACGTCCCCAAATATAGCTTCCGTAGTTTGTCAACGCTTCGTGTTTCTCTGTTCACATCATCTTCACCCTTGACAAAATATGTTATACATTGAACAGGGTGCGTAAGTAAGGAAACTCGATGTCATTGTGATCGTTGTGAAACGTGACCAATTCGGTTAACTGCAATAAATAGAACAAATACGAAAATTGATGAGGCAATATTTACAAGTGATAGGTGGGACGTCATTAGTCATTTCTACTATGAGAAGCAGATGGCCTTCTCTTGCAGTCCACTTGCAGGAAATCTGATCGCTCGCGTTTCATGAATGATCTCCTGATAGGATTTTGTTCATGTTGCACAATCTCGTCAGTCAACGAACGCGCTATGCCGAAACTGTCCAACTACATTTTCCAAATTTAGCAGGGTTCCTCAGTTTTCTGTTCTATTCTGTCACCTGATTGCTTGACAGGCACGTGAGAGAGGGAAGAAAAGACAACTGGAACACTACTCGCCTAATTCCAATATCCGATCTGCTGACCGAATTAGGATAACTGTGAAAACATACATGAAAATATAGATGAATAAGGCGACCACAACTTACAATAATCCGGAAATGCAATTGTGTTGAAAACTGTGGATAACCGCAGGAAATTCAGTACAAACGGTCATGTCCAAACTACAATAGTGTTGGAACAGAAGAGGCTATGGCAGTGGATCATACATGGAAAAACGGAAGCTTTGGATCTGCAGAATAGACTAGGAGCGAAATAAATGTTCGTGTAATACAAGTTTGAATGTAATGAAATCACGTCCCCAAATATAGCTTCCGTAGTTTGTCAACGCTTCGTGTTTCTCTGTTCACATCATCTTCACCCTTGACAAAATATGTTATACATTGAACAGGGTGCGTAAGTAAGGAAACTCGATGTCATTGTGATCGTTGTGAAACGTGACCAATTCGGTTAACTGCAATAAATAGAACAAATACGAAAATTGATGAGGCAATATTTACAAGTGATAGGTGAGACGTCATTAGTCATATCTACTATGAGAAGCAGATGGCCTTCTCTTCCAGTCCACTTGCAGGAAATCTGATCGCTCGCGTTTCATGAATGATCTCCTGATAGGATTTTGTTCATGTTGCACAATCTCGTCAGTCGACGAACGCGCTATGCCGAAACTGTCCAACTACATTTTCCAAATTTAGCAGGGTTCCTCAGTTTTCTGTTCCATTCTGTCACCTGATTGCTTGACAGGCACGTGAGAGAGGGAAGAAAAGACAACTGGAACACTACTCGCCTAATTCCAATATCCGATCTGCTGACCGAATTAGGATAACTGTGAAAACATACATGAAAATATAGATGAATAAGGCGACCACAACTTACAATAATCCGGAAATGCAATTGTGTTGAAAACTGTGGATAACCGCAGGAAATTCAGTACAAACGGTCATGTCCAAACTACAATAGTGTTGGAACAGAAGAGGCTATGGCAGTGGATCATACATGGAAAAACGGAAGCTTTGGATCTGCAGAATAGACTAGGAGCGAAATAAATGTTCGTGTAATACAAGTTTGAGTGTAATGAAATCACGTCCCCAAATATAGCTTCCGTAGTTTGTCAACGCTTCGTGTTTCTCTGTTCACATCATCTTCACCCTTGACAAAATATGTTATACATTGAACAGGGTGCGTAACTAAGGAAACTCGATGTCATTGTGATCGTTGTGAAACGTGACCAATTCGGTTAACTGCAATAAATAGAACAAATACGAAAATTGATGAGGCAATATTTACAAGTGATAGGTGAGACGTCATTAGTCATATCTACTATGAGAAGCAGATGGCCTTCTCTTGCAGTCCACTTGCAGGAAATCTGATCGCTCGCGTTTCATGAATGATCTCCTGATAGGATTTTGTTCATGTTGCACAATCTCGTCAGTCAACGAACGCGCTATGCCGAAACTGTCCAACTACATTTTCCAAATTTAGCAGGGTTCCTCAGTTTTCTGTTCTATTCTGTCACCTGATTGCTTGACAGGCACGTGAGAGAGGGAAGAAAAGACAACTGGAACACTACTCGCCTAATTCCAATATCCGATCTGCTGACCGAATCAGGATAACTGTGAAAACATACATGAAAATATAGATGAATAAGGCGACCACAACTTACAATAATCCGGAAATGCAATTGTGTTGAAAACTGTGGATAACCGCAGGAAATTCAGTACAAACGGTCATGTCCAAACTACAATAGTGTTGGAACAGAAGAGGCTATGGCAGTGGATCATACATGGAAAAACGGAAGCTTTGGATCTGCAGAATAGACTAGGAGCGAAATAAATGTTCGTGTAATACAAGTTTGAATGTAATGAAATCACGTCCCCAAATATAGCTTCCGTAGTTTGTCAACGCTTCGTGTTTCTCTGTTCACATCATCTTCACCCTTGACAAAATATGTTATACATTGAACAGGGTGCGTAAGTAAGGAAACTCGATGTCATTGTGATCGTTGTGAAACGTGACCAATTCGGTTAACTGCAATAAATAGAACAAATACGAAAATTGATGAGGCAATATTTACAAGTGATAGGTGGGACGTCATTAGTCATTTCTACTATGAGAAGCAGATGGCCTTCTCTTGCAGTCCACTTGCAGGAAATCTGATCGCTCGCGTTTCATGAATGATCTCCTGATAGGATTTTGTTCATGTTGCACAATCTCGTCAGTCAACGAACGCGCTATGCCGAAACTGTCCAACTACATTTTCCAAATTTAGCAGGGTTCCTCAGTTTTCTGTTCTATTCTGTCACCTGATTGCTTGACAGGCACGTGAGAGAGGGAAGAAAAGACAACTGGAACACTACTCGCCTAATTCCAATATCCGATCTGCTGACCGAATCAGGATAACTGTGAAAACATACATGAAAATATAGATGAATAAGGCGACCACAACTTACAATAATCCGGAAATGCAATTGTGTTGAAAACTGTGGATAACCGCAGGAAATTCAGTACAAACGGTCATGTCCAAACTACAATAGTGTTGGAACAGAAGAGGCTATGGCAGTGGATCATACATGGAAAAACGGAAGCTTTGGATCTGCAGAATAGACTAGGAGCGAAATAAATGTTCGTGTAATACAAGTTTGAATGTAATGAAATCACGTCCCCAAATATAGCTTCCGTAGTTTGTCAACGCTTCGTGTTTCTCTGTTCACATCATCTTCACCCTTGACAAAATATGTTATACATTGAACAGGGTGCGTAAGTAAGGAAACTCGATGTCATTGTGATCGTTGTGAAACGTGACCAGTTCAGTTCACCTGAATATATGGAATTAGGGAGGAATTTCTTAAATGACTGTGTGCTATTAGAACTGAGACATAATTATTTATAACTCATCTTAATAAGCAAACCCTACTTGTGGTTCAGCTGCAGGTTTTTAGATTTTTCGCGTTTCTTTGTTGATCTTCTAATAGAATTTTATTCATTTTGCACAGTCTCCTCATTCGCCGAACGCGCTTTGTCCGAACCGTCCAACAACATTTTATACACTGTGTTCTGTTTCCCAGTTTTCTGTGAAAAATAGTTTTGGGCGAGTCAGACGTTAGCCTTTTGCTCATCTCGGGAGATATTAAATTCATCTTGATGATGATGTTGTTTATATTAGGATTCTTCTTTTCTCACAAATAATATGGCATTTGTTCACTATGAATATTTCACTAGCTGAAGGACATGGAATGTTTCCAACCATAAGTTCTCGGTCAACGACTGACATAGCAGCATAAGGTCTTAGTCGTTTTGATCTGAAGTTGGGCTTTGCATTTTGCTTCAGCGACAAGAAAACTTTTATGAACCTGTCGCAAGTATGCCTGCATTTTTTCATGAGATCTGGTCGACAATTGAGAGGAATAAAATGCATGAAATTTTGAGACCTTACGAGAGCACATTTTGTTTGTTTATTAATAATACGAAATCACTACCGCGATTCCTAAAATATAAACGTGTAACGGAGTTGAAATAGTAATTTGTGATGTACTAACAGATTTTATTTTCTTTCTATTGCAGGGCAACCAAAAATAACTTTTTTGAAGGAAGAAGATCAAGCCCTACGTACACTAAGCTTACAGGATGACTCATAAGACTTCTTTGTAAACTGGCTTTTCCCGCTGTAATCTCACGTCCCGCGCTCTTTGATTTTGAAATAAAGAGGCTCATGATTCTCACTCCGTGTTCTTTCTTGGTGTGAAGTCTTCGTTTAACATTGTGTTCTGTGCTTTTCCAGAACTGTTCCGTCCTTTTCTGACCTCTCGTTCCACGTGTTACACACGTTGTAACCGTCATCTATTCTTCTGCTTTAATGCCCACGGCCTTTGTTTGTACTCTAACATTCTTTAAGTTTTTTCCACACTCCTCCATTTTGCTGATGATGCCGTCATATGCAGAGGAACCTTTATTAACCAAGTGAACTTATTTGTGGTTGTTATCTCTGAAAGCCACTTACAAGTAACATTCATTTCATAACACTGTTACCATTTTGTTGCTCAATATACCTGTTTATAATTTAACTGTAATTTGCTACCTTTTGCGTTACTCATAGACACACCCTTCGGTTATAATTTGACTAGGCTCTTTCGCTGAGATCCACCACAAATCTGATGAGCCCGTATATTTTCTTCGAAACCGTAATTTTGAGTCCACCTACAAACATTACGGCGTTACTTTTCCTCTTGGTAGAGATTATTTTTTGTATATTTGTAATGTTTTCATCCTAATCTAAAGACATAAGCCTGGATAACGACCGAACAGAGTTACACGCTAAACGTTATAAATGTGCCTTCATTCATTAGAATAAACCCACGTATATTGTTCGCACAGGTAGAAGTGCAGTATCAGCGTCGTAGCATTCATACACAGGAATCAAAATACTCTTTTGTGCTTAAAATTCTATCGACTGAAGTAGCATCTGAGGTATCACATCTCATAGATAATTTCCCTGTATTAAAAGCTTGTGATCAGTTGAAGCAGGCTATTATTCAACATACCTCACTTTCGGATGTAAAGAAGCTACAACAATGACTGCATGAGTGCCAGCTGGGTGACAAGTCACCCTCTCAAATATTACGCCAGATGAGGCAGTTGTCTGAAACTTTTAAGGTTGGTGATGTTTTTCTCAAAGACATTTGGCTACAACGTTTACCAACAGTAGTCCATCAAATTCTCTGCGCTTCCAGCCAACATTTAGATTTAGAGAGTCTATCTAGCATGGCTGACATTGTTTTAGAAATAACGCCAGGCACAACAACCTACGTGCAGGCGATATCACAAACTCTGAGTGATACGCAAACTCCGAACATAACATTCTTAACAACTGAATTAAGTGACCTACGTACTCCGCACGCACACACTGTTGCCAGTCTTGAAAACAAGCAAGATGGGTTACAATCAATTTTTCCAAACTCACATCTCGAAAGTCTCGACCTGATTCTCGGGGGAGCAAGAACCGGGATAACGCAAGAACAAAAAAAACGATGATCACATCTGTTGGTACCATAGAAATCCCACCTCCATCACAATGTTTGCCCCCAAATGCCCTGGTACGGCCGAGTCTGCTTTCCCTCTCGAAATGCTCTCATATGGCCAGCGAATATATAGCCTCTGCCAGGGAAGTCCTACTCACTGCCTTCTCGTGGCGGGGGTGTTGTCTACGAAAGTGAGAGAACGAAAAGCGAATGTCCGGCGCTTTAACCGGGTTGGTGGACACGGCGCGTCCACCTAGGGGAGTTGGAAAACCCTGATTCCAAACCAATGGTGCACATGGGTTCCAGTATTCTGATGGGACGAATGGCGGACGAACCTGTCATTGGTCAACGGCTACCATGAGACTGCATCTCCTCACGATGCCCCACTGCCTTGTGGATCAGACCTTTTGGTCAAAGGCTCGGGGTGTGGCCCCCTAAGAAAACCACCTGCTTCGGTTTGGGCACCCGGGAAGTATCACAGCCCACACACAAATAAATGAAATGATGAACTCTATTGACGATACTATCCCTGCTGATACTAGAAGCAAGGCAATTCACATTATTAATATTATTACCTTTATTATTATTATTTACCATATCGCTAACTCACCCCCTTTTATCCCCAATTTGTGTATCCTTACTTTTCAACTTATGCAGCAGCTCGCCCATGGTGGAAAATCTGTCCTATCTAAACGATCTCCAGTCACTGTCTGGTTGAAAGTGAATGCTTCCACCGATTATGAATACTGAAGCAGTCTTTCTGAAACCACGTACGCCGTTCAAGCTGGCTTCCTTCAACGTTCGCACACAAATGCATATCAGACAACAGATAGGGTTGCCCGATCTCAACATTCCTCTTCAACTTTGCTATCGACGACATCCTGGAAACAGCTCTGATGGATGTAAGTAATGGCGGTGTGGATATGTTGCCTGGAGAACGACTTCTCGACCTTGAGTATGCGGATGATATTTTCTTACTGTGCGATAATGCTCAAGCCATGTAATTCGCACTTAATCAGTTGACAATCAGTGTCCGCAGGTACGGCATTTGCTTTGCACCCTCCAAGTGCAAAGTACTCCTACAAGACTGGCAGGATTCTCATCCTGTACTCAACCTGGATGGTGAGCAGATTGAAGTAGTTGAGAAGTTCGTGTATCTAGGTAGCTATATAAGTGCTGGTGGTGGCGTGAGTGATGAGATTGATGCACGTATAATGAAAGCCAGAGCGGCTTATGCCAATCTGGGCCATCTTTGGCGCCTTCGTGATTTTAGTCTGGCTGTAAAAGGTCGGATCTACAACGCGTCGGTGAGAGCAGTTTTCCTCTATGCTTGTGAAACCTGGCCTCTCCGAGTTGAGGATGTTAGCCGACTCTCTGTGTTCGATCATCGTTGCCTCCGAAGGATTGCTGACATCCAGTGGCAACACCATGTTGGTAATGCAGAGGTTTGGCATCGTGTGTTCGGGCGCAGGGATGATAATTCAATTGGTGTCACCATCTTGAAACACCGACTTCGGTGGCTTGGACATGTTTTACGAATGTCGTCCCAGAGACTTCCACGTCGTGCATTATTTGCCGACCCTAGGACTGGTTGGAAAAAGCGGAGAGGTGGTCAGTGTATGACATGGTGTCGTGGCATGAAAGCAAGCTGCAAAGCGCTAGCTTCTGTTCGTCCTTCACGACTCCCTGGCTGGGGTCCGAGAGATGGTGCAACACAGTAGCTAGAGACGTTATCAGATATGGCTCAGAATAGAAGCCAATGGCGATCCTGCTGCAACCTTATTTTACTTTCTACATAAAGAATGGTTCTAACTTTCCTAACTGAAAGAGTCTTCTGGTTGTACATTTCAGTCCGCCTTATCTTTTCATCCCTTCTCTTGCTACTTTCATTATTTTGTGCGGCGCATATGTATCTGGTGCCCTTTTGTACCAATATATATGTGTTTAAATAAATAAATACCATAGAAAGTGTGGTGAAAAACAGGAAATACGGTACTCGTACGTCCTTGAATCTGTCTACCCACTTTCGTACCGAGTATGACTTGTCTAATGTAGATTAAGACCTTGACCCGATAGGCTGACTGGCTTAACCTTGAGGCTAGTATGCGTGAGTTCGAAGTGAGGGTAGAGAGACGACAACTATTCTATCCCTGATTGGCTGGCAAGCACGCGAGAGAGAGAAGACAAAGATAACTGGAACACTAATCACTTTACTCTAACCCCGATCTAGCACTCGAATTCCCAATTCAATTCAGATTAGTGTGACAAGATACATGAATAACCTGACCACAACGTACAATAATTAGGAAAATACAATTATGTCCAAAATTGAGGGATTAGAGTAGAAAATAGAGCACGCAAGGTTACGTCTAAATTACAATAGCTTTGGAACAGCAAAGGCTATGGCAGTGAATTATACATCAAACGAAAGCTCATGATCTGTAGAACAGACTAGGGGCAAAAGTAAATGTTACAGTTTTACAAGCTTTGAATTAAATGAAATAGCGTCCCCGAAAATAGCTTCCGTAGTTTGTTGAGGCTTTTTGATTCGGGGTTCACATCAGGTACGTCCTGTGAATCTTTCAGGTTATTTACCTCACCTAAAGGTGTCAGCTAGACAGTAGTACCGACAAATGTTACTGGTCATGCTACTAGTCACCTTTTCCGCCTTCGATTTTGTTTTCGTGTATATCGACTATGTATTCATAGCTAGCAGTTCCTTCCACGAACATATTGATCATCTACATCAACTTTTGGAAAGATTTCAGAGATTCGGTATAGTCGTAAACCCATCCGAATGTATTTTTGGAGTCGAGAATTTTTAGGTCATTCAATTGACAAACATTGTAACAAAAAGTCAGACATAAAATTTGAAGCCATCAAAAATTTTCCAGAACCAGGCTCATTGAATATATATATATATATATATATATATATCGGTTAAAGTACAAGCATCATCTTGATATCACCTGGTTGATCCAAATTGAAATCTAGCGTTTTA
>CALYCS020000063.1:0-24990 GCA_944470415.2 Schistosoma rodhaini
CATAAAATAAGGAATAACATTTGTACAAGATCAAGCCAAAATGTGGCTGTGAACGTGGGAGACAGTAATCAATAAACTGAGTACAATTTTGGAACAGTAAATCATATAGTAATAATCTATAGATCAAAATAAACCTTATAATAAGATGAATATGGATACACACAATCTAATTACTCAATAATTATACAATAAGAACATTTATGGAATACTAGTCTATCACTAGTTCACAGAAGTTACCCGTACTTTAATCTTCACTAGGATATAACAGTATATAGAGATGCCCTTGTTTTATTGGGTCACTTGGGAATGATAACCATTGATATCGGCTGTCCGGTGAACCTGAACTTATCAACAACCTACATTTCTCTAATATAAGTTAACCTGGCTACTAGGATCCCTCCACTTTATCTTATCACTGAGTTGTTTTCCTCATTCAACTACTATTCTATTCAAAATATTAATTTTCATTAAGAAATAGCTTTACCAACAGTGCTGTTCACTTTTTGTTTCCAATTCTCTTGACCGATTCTCTTTCATTATCTAAGACCTGTAACTTTGACGGCATGCAGACAGTGGATCCATCACACCTGAATGTGTGATTTCTCAAAGATATTGTTGAATAAGTATAAATATTCATAATGTTTGTATTTGTTGGACATTCGACATTCATTTCTTGAGCAATTTGAAATCACTGGCAACAGTTCAGAGTAAAATGAAATCGAAATAAACTAAAAAGAGATTGCGGTTTTTATTAATCTAATTTTGAATTACCTATTTCTAACGTCAAATAATTGTTATTGAATCAATTTTGTTTTGTTTTTATTCTCTCACTAGGTAACTTACGTACGTTCATTTTGCTCGGTTCGATATATAGTTAAATTCTTACCAAACGGTTCATTGGCTCCGAGATTAAATATTGATAGTAATGTATTATTAAGTAAAATCTCAGAATATGATGATTGTGATTGTTCGGCATCAGATTCCAATGTGGTAAGCCCATTTATTATTATTATTATTATTTGAACTTACTATGCTATTTGTTTTGCATGTACACAATTATTTACACTTCATATTTGGTAGGTATATTAGGTTTTTTTATGATTAATAAGAGCAGGTCTGTCCTGTGTTTATTAAACCTAACCATTTTTTAAGTTGCTGATGTTTAACGACTCACGGAGTTTCATCATTGTCATCTTCTAAGGATCACTAAAATGACATCCGGTGGAAAAGTCATGGTAGTAATGTGACCCGGTAATTTGTTTGTTATGTGAACAGAGAAACAAGAGGCCTTGACAAACTAGGGAAGCTATTTTGAGGGACGTTATTTCACTTAATTCAAAGCTTGTATAATAGTAACAGAATAGGAATGGAGGAGAGGTGGTCAGTTTATGACGTGACACCGTGGTTTGAAGGGAAGCTGTGTAAGACTGGTATCTAAGTCACCCTCAATGTTTTATCACTTTTCACTAATGCCATCGCTTTCGTGTAACCATTTGTCTTATCTGCAAAGACATCGGTAATGCTATGGTAAACACTAATGTACAATAAATAAATAAATAATTACTTGGGTATGGATCATACTCTAAATGTGTAGAATACCGACTCCCTATCTAGAAGTATTATCATAAAGAGATGTATCTTCAATTTACTTTTCACGTTTAACGATACAATTTGCAAGGATCTTCCCCTATATCTCCTATTAATTAATTTATGAATAAGAGAAGAATCATTTCTTCTTCAGTCATTTTCAAGATCCATATTATAAAATGGATCTTAACAAGAATTCCTTTTGATAGAAACTCTATACTATACTAGTTATTAAAATGTTTAATAGTTTCATTATTTAATAATCACAATAATTAATCTCCTTTTTTTATTGTTTATTCCACATATTATTTTGTTTTAGTTATATATTTCAAGTTATACAGATCCTATCAACAGTAATGATGATGATTGTGAAATAAAATCTATAAAAAACAATACTGGTGATAATGATAATCACAAATTAATTATGAAATCAAAGAAAACACAGTACAGTAATTATAGGTATGGTGGAAAAAATAAAAGAGGTATGTGATTTTATCTTTTGTATAATTTTGGTAAATTGAATGTAAAGTTTTGCGTACTGTTGCAAAAAATAATTTTATGATAGTAGATAGTTCGAGCTGATCGACAGGAACTCCTAGATTAGGTCTTCTGCTAGTTGACACTTATCAGCAAGATGTAAAGGAAATCCTACAGATGGGATTAGTTCGCACACGATTTTATCTACACCTTGCCTACGAGGATCAATCATCATCAAACCTATGTCTAGGGTATCCTACAGATTAGCTCCAACCAATTCTGTCAGGATTGCAGGTATGCTTTGCTAACAAGTGTCAAGTAGCACGAAACGCAGATTGAGCAACGTTTCTTGCCGACTGTCTCCAAACACTTAACGTTATCAGCATAGTGCAAGTGCGACATAATCTGTAAAATTAGATCAGCACCAAAGGACTACACAAATATGAAATTGGTCATAGCTGATGATTCGTAAAGATCATTTTATGTGCACATACCGTAAGATATGTCAGTGTTATTTGCACTAAAGTGCAACTGCTGTGTCCTTAGCTTATAAGATTATCGCGAAATCCGATTGCCAATTTAGATACGCTGACTAATACGACCAACTAATGCCACATACACCTATGCGAACAGCCTAGAGTCCCGATTGGTCCTTTTTACGCTTAGCCCTGCCTGTTAAGTCCAGAACACCAATATCAGCCTCCGCTATCCAGATCATATATTTCAGACATACTGGGTTTATATACAGATAAACCAGACCAGACCAGACCAGATCATACCATAAAATAGAAAATAACAATTATACAAGACCAAGAAAAAACGTGGCTGTGATTGTGAGAGACTGTTACTAATAAATTGGAAATATCTTAAGGATAGTAAATTGTATGACAATAGTTTTTTTGCCCCGATAAGGATAATGAATGGTAACTTTGGGATCTATTTATGAACCAATACTATTAGCGACATAATAGGTGGTTGATATCAGTCACTCTTTTTTCAATAAATAACACGTAGATTCCAATAAAATAACAGTCAGTCAGCTACAGCGTAGGACCAGGCACACAAATGTATCGATCCAAGCTACCACACCTCATTAGCACAACGAGATGAACACTGAATTCATAGAAGTAGTTAATTTAGTGGTGGTAATATATAAAAGAAAGGTTGTATATAATAATATAAGAGAAAAACATGCACTAGCCCTATCCGGCACTCTAAACAACTGAGTTTTGACTTAATATAATGGTAGTAGTTAAAGCAAAAACAGTGAATACAGTTATTAAAAAAGACGCATTTAGTCAATTGATGAATTATGAAAAAATGAAACGCACGATTTTGTAGAAAATAAACTGTGAATACATCTGTGATATTGCAGCCGATTTCAAGCTGTATCATAGATAAAATCTCAAAACGCTATCCATTGTGATTATCATGTGGACGTGAAACAGAAAGTCAACGCCTTGGCACAATTCAAACCCCACTACTGATCAGTCGCTTTATGAACACTGATAATACATGTTTTTAGCTTGACTTCTTCTAACTTGTTCCTATGTGCAAACGACCACCATTGCACATATTTTAGTAGACAGTTGAATGTTTGAATTTGCCAGACTTTTGAATTGTTGTAAGTATGCTTATTTTTATTATTGTTGAGTAGTCAATTACTAACCGTAAACGTTTTTTATTCATACTGAAAAATATTTCTTATATAGGAAAGCGCCTTAAAGAGTCTACTAAGAATAATGGCAAATTGTATCATAATAATAATACATCAGATACTACAGACAGCTCTGATGAACATTTTCATTCATCATCTAGATCAAATCGTATTTCACAATTGTAAGCTGAAATTTCTCGTTTAAGATCACAAATTGCTCAGTTAAGTTCAGCTCAAGAATCAGGCAAATCAAGCACATGTGACTTAGAACGAGATCGATTTCCTCATCGTCCAGATGCAGATGGTGAGAGTGATACTGCCATCGCTGCCACAGGATCACCTAGTTTAATGCAACATGATGAAACAAAGTTTAACAACAATTTGTCAGAATCTCCTATTCCTTCAGCTAGTTTAACTTCAACATCATTAATACTACCGCCACCGCCACCACCACCGCCCATGATTTCTTCACCTGCACTACAAGGAGGAGCAAATGGTAGTAGCAATTGGAGAGAACAATTGCAAGCAAGGTTAAGAAGTAAAAAGGTATAGTTCAAAGAAATTTAGTCCTCTCTATGTATGTGATTTTTATTTCACAGCTAGGAACTATTTTGATAATTAATCGTTGGTTGTTTTCGGTTAGACCAAACGGCAAGCTTTATTTCTGTATACATCACATTTCATGCTACAATTTTGAGTAGACTTTAAGCATAAAATTGTCCTTTTTAATATTTGAATTATCACTCATAAGTATTTTGTTAAGATCACAATATATTTGATGATGAACCTTTTTTCTGGTGTCTATTGGAAAAGGCACTAATTATTGCATTACACTGTTCCTTTTTCATACACATATTCAAACATCTTTAATATTTAACAATTTGTTTCCTTTTTTATTATTTGTTTAATTAAACACGTAAACATTGGTACAAAGAGGTACCAAAATATATACAGCGGAGTTTCCATTTCTATTAGCTGACAATTAAATTCTCTTCTGTTTAATACTATGAGTTACTGAGGGAGAAGTAGCTACCAATCCTTGGATTTTAACATTTCCTAATTTGTTATCACATTTAATACTGGTAATATCCTATTCACATTGATTGATCACTGAATAGTTGTGATTGTCATGTTTGTTTAGTATTGCTTTAGTATTGCTAAACTTCTGTTGATTTATAAGTTACTACTCTAAGCGATCTTACATCTTGTGCGCTATATTTTAGTTTAGTCTGCAGAAGACCCTGTTCGATATGGGTTTTGTGGTAGTTAGCACTTATCAGCAAAGTGTAACTGGCAATCTCTTGAGAAGTTATTCTTCCTAGTGGGTTGGAACATGACTTTCCGTGTTACATGGTCTTAGACGTTGCCAGTGAACTATTTGGGTAGTGATCTACCTCCTGGAATACTGAGATACTTACATTAGTTGATCATTGAATATTGGTCTTCATCCATTAATCTTTTCTGATTGTAGTTGACTATTGATCATGCATATAATTTGTATTTTGGATGAGCAATTTAACATGTAATTATTGTTGCATATTTATTTAACTACTAATGTACTTCTTGCTAGTAGTTCAGTGAATGTTATTTGTTTTTATACGAACGAAATTTCTGTTGAACTACTGATGAGTTGTTATGTGGAGAATTCCACTTTTGGTATAATGATGGTGATTAATGGACATTCGGTAAAGTAATTACGAATTTAGAGCTGTGGGTTCACACTAATAAGGAGAATATTTTGATTGGATGCCAAAGCTATAAACATGGGAACTTTTATCTTCTTATTTATTCTTATTGATTTCGGGGAAATTGTTTCCTTATTTCAGTTATAAAATAACTTTGTATATCTTTTTCAGAATAATTCCACAGATAAAACATCTACACCAATAAAAAGTTATTTGTGGATATCACAAAGTCCTGCTGATATGTCAGAAGTATTGAAAGAATTACAAAGTGGATCCATTAAACTACGTTCAATACCAAGATCACCCGGTGGCACACCGATAAAACAGAAACATTCTCCTACAATCAGGTGAGAATATTTCGTATGTGTAGTGAGAGCCAATTTTCACCACAGTTCTATAACTATTAAAAGTGTGGTCATTTGTTTGTTTGTTCCAGTGGCTCTGATCCATGTGCAATTATCACTCGGGCATTACACTCTAAATTTTCACATCTTCGTTCTATGATGGACAGTTCTACTAGTGATGAAGAAGAAAACCAGTCAGATAATCATCTTGACTCTGGTCCGCGCTGGGGTCCCGTTTTTCTCATCGAGTGGTCAATGACTGGAACGCTTTACCAGAACAAGTGGTATCAGCACCATCAGTGAACATTTTCAAAAAGAAGCTGGACCTTCACTGGAAGGAAATCTGTCAGGATTAACACAGGTTCATCAACCTACTATCCTTATCACTGAAGACTGAAGACTGAAGACACCTTCAGTTAGGAATCGCGGTGTCTTGGAGTAGGTTGTTTTTTTGTCGGCTAACTTCCTCAGTAAAAGTATACATGTCAAAAGTGATCGTTTGCTACTAGATACGGAATCAAACTAAGCGAAAGTTTTTTTTATTCAATTCAGAGCGATTTCAATCTTTTAATTTCTTTGTTACTATAGTAACGACAAGTCGTCGGAAATTTAGGGGAAAAATATCGTTTTCGTGGAATATTTATGGGAGCAATAGACCATTTAGCGGATATTTAGGGGAAAAATAGACAATTTAGCGACATTTGGAACAGTGCGACGCAAAGGGGATCAGACTATACAGGTCATATAAGTCATTGTTAAAGTGCGGTGATGACTGATAGTAAACAAATATTACAAAATTGTCACGAAGACAAATGATTCAAATAAATTATTTGACACATTGGCAGAAAGGCACATGAATTTCGAAAAAATTGTTTTAATTAGCCACACTCATAAAAATACATATTAGGGTAGAAACGCAGAGCGTGGGTAGTTAAACGTATATCAACATGACAACAATTGAGTATGGTGGAGGGCCATCACTTGAGCAACGTCGGGCATTTGCAAATTTGGAAGATGGGGGACATGTGCCTGGGTAAATTACTTTTGTCAACCATATTGAATTTCCATTTTTAAGAACACAGGACTTTATTGAAAAATTGTTGAATATTAGTTAGAAGTTTATATCAATAGTTATCACTTCGGGCAATATTTTAAATGAAAACTTCTGAATAGAAATGTAAATTTTTATCTTGGCCAGAGATATATACTGAATAGGAAATCTAATTTCGCATTTTTATTTGACTACACAACTAACTAATGTATTTTTTATGATTGTATGCACAATGACTTTTCAAAATGTATATAGAATAGAGACTAATGGATTGAGGGGTTTCAACTTGTCGTCCTCATAAGAAGTGTTATTTGTTTTGGAATACAGTCTTTGGTATCTTAGGAATAACAATCATGTCTTTGTGACTTAATTTTTAGTGGCTTGTTGCTCTAGCTGCAGTTTGATTTTACTTGATTCACTTTAGAAAATAATAGGATGAAATACGTTGAGTCAGGGAATGGGTTTTGGTTACTTACATTTATTCACTCGTTCCGCCAGACAATAAGAGAAATGTAGCTGAGAAGAACCGGGGAAAGTAAACATATTAGCTCGCTATACTACTCGTTAAAAACGTTAATATAGCTCAAAACGTACAGTTGGTAGTGTGGCAAAGAGGCAGGCATTGTATAAAACAATGAGTGGCAGACAAACACACAAGGCTCATAAGTGTGGAAATAGAACGACAAAAAGTAAGGGATCTATGTTAGCTGAAGCGCACAATTTCATATAAAAAGAACAGGGTTAACGTGAAAGTTAAAATAAATCAAAGTTAGGTGCTGTTTAAGGTACTAAAGTCCATTCAACAGTTTTCTTGAATCATCTAATTGTCAATTGGTACTACAAACTACAGTTTAAAACGCTTGGTCCGTGCTTTACTAGACGAATGGTGTTAACCTAAATATAGAATATAAGAATACTAAACCCAACACGTCTTCAACAGTTAAGTTGGTAAATTGGTAGTGCCATATTGTAGCTGAAAGAAACATGTGTGGGTAGTTAAGGTAAGGGATTCATCAAAGTAAGTTTTTCGATGGATGGTTAGGATACAACTGTGATCTTGTCAGTTTTTATGGCCTTAATTAACTGCACGTATGGATTTAAACACCAACGACATGTTCTAAACTACGATGCACACAATGCTTGGTGTACGCGCTTGTTATCTATTCATGTGATCGTTTTTAACTTGATAAACTTGGATCTTTGGGCAAATATTCTATTTTATAAATTTAAGTGTTGGTTTTGTTCAGGATTTAAGAAACACATAAAATACATTATTATCTTGGTACAAATGAAATTGGTATTACGTTAATTCTTCCAATTTATTGTACTTTGCCTAGTTGTCTTTATTTATTTCTATATTCATACATCTGATAAGAAAACACTAAGGAATAGTGGTCAGTGCTATAATTTCATTAAAAGAGGTTGAGGGTTTCAGATAAAGCCACATTAATATTTTTAAGTACATCTGAGGATCGTTTACTAGTAATTTCGGGTTTTTTTGTGTGTCAGTATAGACTTGTAGTCGACCAACATTTACAGCTCATTAAATAAGCTGAGTTCTAGGGAAAAGTCTTGCGCGTAACTTTTGAATACATCTTTCGGTTTACTCTGAAAACTGACCTCAACACAACTTCTTATAAGTTACTTATAGAGTTTATTTCATTTCTTTATATATATATATACTTAGTTCACAACTATAATTAGGTTTACTTAGAACTGCTGTTTATGTTGTTAATCTTTTTGTTGTGCGGCAATTAAATAATGACGTTTTGGATGGATAAGCATTCATTGTGATCCCATAATTGTTGTTAACTATTGTTCTCTCTGTCAAAATCCGTGAAATTTCTAAGTATTTTATTAGATAGCCATAAGAAATGAATATGTGCTATGTGTAACCAGGAATTGATATATTCATAGATTGACATTTGGTCATATAAATTAGAAATGAGAGGTTAAGTTCATCTCATAGTTTTTCAGATATTCGAGTTGTCTTAAAGATGTAAATTTTGGTTTTCTTTAAAAAAGATGTTATTTTCCATGAGACTCTATTTGATAGATTAAAGTTGCTTATGTGGAATTCCTGTTCGAATTTATTCCGCCACAGAATGAATCGAGATCCGATTTTATATAGGTTATTTCTTGATGAATGTATTATCGTACTATAAGAAAAAACAATGGACATAGTTATTTGTTGATCTCTTTCTGGTAGTTAGGAATTGCAACGGAGATAACTTTTAGATTTAAGGCAGTGTAAATTAATCTGAAAATGCGTGCCGTACACATATCGTTTAATCCTGAGAAATATTAACACATTAGAAATTAATGGATTTACTTATTCATTAGTAAAATTAATAAGCATATTCATAAATTTCTCAACTACTTCCTGGATAGTCTGAAATAGTCATTATAGAAAGCAATGAAATAGAGTTATAGTATTGACAATAAAATAATAATATATTCTTTTTACCCAAGTGACATAAATATATCATTATTTTATTATTTTCTGCTCAATGCTCAGTTAGTAGTAGTAGTAGTAGTATCTTTCAAATGATTAAATGTTCAACCATCATTTTATTCATTTGATGCGAACATTTTGTTTATATTTAATGAAATTCGAATATCTTCAAGACTAATTATGTTCAATGTAAAATAGAAGTTGAAGTGTTTGTAAGAAAATATATTTATAGTGAAATGGTTAAATTATAGGTTTCTTTGTAATACCGCTTATAAGAATGGTTTATAAAGTATATTTATTTAAACACATAAATGTTCGTATAAAGGGGCACCAGTTATATATGCGCCACACAAATCTCATTTGATTAGTGTGAGGGCTGTGATACTGCCCGGCTACCCAGAGCTAAACAGATGGTTTTCTTAGGGGACCACACACGGAACCTTCGAGCATAAGATCTGATCCACAATGCAGTGGAGCATCGTAAGGAGATGCAGTCCCATGGTAGCCGGTGACCAACGATTGATTCACACACCATTTGTTATTTTAGGGTACTGGAGCCCATATGCACCACTGGTTTCGAACCATGATTTTCCAACTCCCCTAGGTGGACTTTCCGTGTCCATCAATCCGGTTAAAGCACCGGGCATCCGCTTTTCGTCCTCTCAATTTCGTAAACAACATCGGTGTCACGAGAAAGCAGTGAGTAGGACTTCTCTGGCAGAGGCTACATACGCGTGGCCATATGAGAGCATTTTGAGAGGGAGAGGGGACTCTACACATTCATAGCTGTACCAGGGCATTTTGGGGCTATGAATGAAAGTGCTCACAGTAGATTATAAAGTTAAACCATAAATTTAGTAGCTTTAGCATGAGATTTACAGACAGTCGTAAAATCTCACTATGACGATTCCGTACAAATGAAGGTGTATGCACTCTTTATCTTCCTTTAAACCTTAAGATTGAAATCGCTGCTAACGAGGTATGGTAACTTGGACCGATGCATAAATGTGCCTGGTCCTGCGTTGTAGCTGACTAACTGACTGACAAATGAAGGTTGGTCATGTACACCTGATGAGTTGGTTAATATAAATATTATTTGTACATTCATGTAAGAGTAAATCATTTAAAGTCTACAGACATTTGGACTTCGATGAATATTAAATTCAATCAAATTTGTGTAACTTAATTTTAATTTTACTTTTAGGTATATGGGATTTTGTCCACAATTTAAATATAGATATGGTCATACTTTTGGTAAAGAAACATCAGAAATAGCTAAAGTAACTTGTTTGTTTGTTTGAATGAACTCATTTTAAATTATATGGAATCTACCATATTATTTTGGGCCAAGAATTCAAGTGAGTAATATCTATTTTTTCATAAATGATTGATTCCCCGTAGGGATCACATCATTTTTACCCTGTTACTAGGGAGAATAATAAATTTGATCCATTAAGATCTAAGTTTAATTATGATGTTCCTGGAAGAATGTTACCAAAATCAACAGGAGATAATAAATATACAGAAGGAATGATACCAGGATATTCTGGTATGTATACACTATTCATACACTATTTCAATGATTATTATTTTATAGGTAATATACCACAAATGAATTTTAAATTTGGTCGAACATATCGTAATCTATCTGATGAATGCGTTGATCAATTAGTTAAAGAATATAAATCTTCTGAGTTAAGACAAAACAGATTAAAAGAATCATCCAACTTGATGACTAATCTTCATCCTGTAACATATGATCCTTTAGTTAAGAATCATTTAAATACATGGACTGACGATATGGTTAAGAAGAATTCTGATGTTCATTCGTATATGAGTTCAAATGAACCGCCTATTCCTGGTTACAAAGGTTTTATACCTCGTATGGATACATAAGAAAGTGGTTTAGCTAAACGTTTTCATGAAGCTGCTCAAAGTAGTTTAGAAACATTTAGAGCTGAATGTAAAAATCATTTTGATCATATGGATATGCCGATGACTAGATTAGATACGTAAGTTGAAAAGATTTTATATACCGTTTGTGTAAAGAATAAAGGTAAACGTTAAGCCGTTTTGTTCTTATTATGAATTGATTCAATATAACAAAAGATGAAACTGTAAAGATGAGAAGTCAGAATAGTAGGAGGTTTCTTCCTGCCAGACATACAAAGAGTAGTTTGTGTAGAAGGAACTTGTTTCTAAGAATGGAAAAGTAATACGAACAACACTTCTCTAAATATTGAAACAAAATCAATATTTCCAGGGTGGGTTTATTGTAAAGACACAGAGAAAGGTTGAATTTTGTATAGTTACAGCTTTGGGTAACCTAAATATTTGGGTTAAGTAACTTTTATACGAAAGCTAAATGTGTGATTTAAGATTCATCTTGTAACTCATTTCAGCAGTGGTGACAAATGACAGAAGATAAGTTTGCATTATCTCTTATTAGATTAATGGAATTGATCTGTTCTTACTAGATATTTAGATGTATGTCCGCCTGTAGCTACTCCGGGGGCTATTACCTGTCCCAAGCCCGGGTAAAGGAGGGGGTTGGGCATGAGGTTAGCGACCCCATCCCGTAGAAAACCAACTCGCTAAAAAAACACTAACTAGAAGTAATGTCCAAAGATAATTTGCATCCGTTTTCTCATTATATTATCTAAATCAATCTTTTTGATTAAATTGACCAGTAGGTGGTTTTAATCATCATTAACATGGGATATCAAGATTCCTTGCTGAGACTTCAACTTAAAGACTAAGTTATACTTAAGATTCCAGAAATAATGCTACTATATTTGTTTTGAAATACAGTCTTATAATGGTAAACAATAACGTCACTTAGTATGTACATATCTCATATGTTACGGTATCAGTCACGCCCTCAAGATATAGTCATATAAAATTGTGCTCTGCGAACAATTTCATCACAATTAAATTTGAACATGTACCATAGATGTTAAATGATAACAAATAACCATATCAAGGGGAACCGTAAGACTTTGATGAAAGTAAATTAATCTCTTAATCTATAAATTTAGTCGATTGATAGCAACAAATAAGGTTCCAAAGAAGAGAACAAACAAGAATATGAAATGTTGAATGGAGAAAGAAATAGCACAATAGAAATGAATAATGAACTAAATGATTGAAAATACAGGGCATTTGTTTATTTTTCCGAACAGAACAAATCATGTATTACTGTATGCAAACTGAAAACTACTGAATATTTATAAGTAGTATAGGTTTATGCAC
Organism: Schistosoma rodhaini; assembly: GCA_944470415.2. Classification (NCBI taxonomy): domain Eukaryota; kingdom Metazoa; phylum Platyhelminthes; class Trematoda; order Strigeidida; family Schistosomatidae; genus Schistosoma; species Schistosoma rodhaini. Next base: position 12,509 of record CALYCS020000063.1, read on the forward strand.
AAAATAAGAAGCATAAAAAGAAGTACAATAAATTGTTTCTTCAATTATAATCAGTGTTAATATGAATATCCAGTAGTACACAAACTCATGAATGGTGTTCCTTTGAACTTGTGTAAACGATCAAAAAATTATCAACGATAGTTCTTGAGTATCAACAATAGGAAATTACAACCTGCTTAACAAGTTAGTGATTGACTATGTGAAATCAGTAGGCCAATGAATAAAACTTGGAGATTTAGAGTGATAAGTACGAAATTTGAGTGTCGGCATGAAAATAAATACAGTGATGCAGGTACATCTAGCACACAAGTCTGAAATATGACAAAATGCGTCTCACGAATTCCACTTATGGCCATTTACTGTACAAACTATATCATTATGTTCTGAATACAATATCAGGTAAAATCCAGGACTAAATAGGATGGCTATTGGTGAAATATTTCAAACTAGAACAAAATCAATGTTCAATGAACATTGATATTTATAAATTCTCTAACCAATTCTCTAACTTAAATCTACACAAAACTCCCTTCTAATAATGATCATATGCTCACTAGTGACAGGCTCCAAGAGGTGTTTCTTGGAGTTCTAGTGATAAGCAGTAACCAGTGGAGTTCAAGCAGGTCTGTTGTGATATATCAACTCACTAAAGACATTGATGAATGGTTGCTCAATTTCGTGGATTAGTTGAAGTTAGACATTAACACCGTTGGCTGCCGGCAGGCTTAGTGGTCTAGTGGTTTGTTTGTAATTTAAGTAGTTGAATATGATCTTACCATTTGAATACCATATATTCTACATTGAAATTGTCATTTCTTATTTTTAGTTCATCACGTCCACATAGTTCAATACCATATACACCAAATAGTAATTATTATAGTGCAAGAATATTTCATCAAGAAGGTATGATACCAGATTATGAAGTTCATATACATGGTAAGTGAACTACTCTTATCATTATTATTTAGATTAAAGTGATGTAATCTACTTGTTACTATGGAACTTTTTTGTTTTTATATAAGTAACCAAATGATCCAAGCATATTAGGTAACAATTTCAGTCAAGTAAACCTAAAATGGTGAAAAACACTTGTCAGTTCTCTTGCTTATGTAGTGAACAAGAACACGACTGGGGGGACAATTGAATGTATTTAAGCAAAAAATTACAGACTATCCCACTAAATTCTGATAATCATACAATGGACAGTTAACTTGCAAAATAACCATCAATGGTCTCAATCACTACTATTCCTTCTGTAAATATAAGTTCACCTTCTCTAATTTCATTGTTCATGCATTTTCCTACCAATTGCGCTTCATTTCAGTTCTTTCCTCATCGGTCTTCTGCCAAAATACATTCTATGTCTGACCATCACCATATACTACTTATATGGATATAAGTAATCCACATCACACGCTTGATATAACAAAATGACATAGAGAGATATTTCAGTTTCATCATGGTAATTGATGATTATTTAGTCATTTAAATGTTCTGTTTTATATTTCATCTTATCAATCTTTATTCGTACCACAGTTATGTTTATTCATGGTTAAACTGTATGAATGAGTCTTGTTAAACTATATGAAATGTTCATTTAGTATTGTTTGTTTGAATCTTCCCATCGTACAAGCAAGTGGCTATCAGGACTCGGTGGCCGAGTGGATAACGCGATGGCGTTTGAAGCGAAAGGTACTTGGTTTGAGTCTCAGAGTGAATATCAAGTCTGAGATGTAGGTACATCCAGCTGACAAGTCCCAAATAGAAGGAAACGCTTGTGCTGGATTTCACTGCTAGCCACTATCCATCTTTGCTTATATGAAATGTTTCTTAAATGAATTAAGTAATAAAAATGATGATTTAAGTTTGTGAAGATTCAAACTGCAGTTTATGAGAGACAAAACTCTTTAATATCACATTCAATCTTCATGTGGAGAATGATATTCGGTGGCCTATGCTGCTTTGGGAGTAACAGGCGAATGTAAGTAAGTAGGTAAGTAATTGAGTACGTAAGTAAGTAAGTGAGTAAGTAAGTAAGTAGGTAAGTGAGTACCTAAGTAAGTAAATGTATTTCACAAACATTGATATCTATTGTCAATTGTATAAACTTGTATTCAGTTATGGTGTAATGAACAGAACACTAGTTGGGGACGATCGAATGTATTTAAGCAAAGACTACAGACTATCTCAATAAATTCTGATTACCAAACAATGAACAGTCAATTTGCAAATTAACAACCAATTGTTTCAATCTTCACTGTTTCTTCTCTTATTCCATTGTTCATGCATTTTCCAGACGTTTGCGTTTCATTTCAGTTCTTTCTTCATCGGTCTTCTGCCAAAATACATTCTATGTCTGACCCACACCATATACTACTTATATGGATATAAGTAGATCACACGACAATGGAACCTTGAAAAGACTCCGTTTTATTGCAGTCATAATGGGAGAATAAAGCACCCTCAAAAATTGATTTTGTAGCCTATAAAATTATTATTAAAAAAACACTGGTAGGTCCTGGGTTCATATCTCGCGAGTGCGAGATCGTGGATGTGCACTGACACTAAAGTGTCCCACAAAAGGACGAAACGGCCGTCCAGTGCTTCCAGGTTTTTCATAGTGGTCTAGCTTCAATCGACTCATGATTTCAACTATGAAAAGAGCAATTTTGTCAATTTTCCTTTTTTTATTTCTATTTTGTGAATAGGTTATCAATATCATGTTGGAAAGAATTTTGGTAATACAACACGTGATTTAGAAGTATGTGCTCATCCATACTCTTGTTATGGAGAATATTTAAAAATAAAAGATTTAACTAAAAAATATCTTTCATAGTAACAAAAACCAACGTAAAACCAGGCACATTTACACATCGGTCCAAGTTGTCATACCTCACTCATTAGCACAACAAGATGATCAGCGAATTCATAGAAGTAGTTAAGTTAGTGGTGGTAATATCTACAAAAGAAAGGTTTTATATAAGGATATAGTATAGGAAGGAAGAAAGTAATGAAGCAATTTTAATCTGAAGGTTTAAGGGAAGTTAAAGAGTGTATAAACCTACGCCATTGTGATTGATTCTGAGCCATCTCATCTTACATTTCATGTTTGCTCTCTACATTAAATGTTGATTTTTATAACAATCTGATCATGCCTGTAAACTGGTGTGAATTCTGTAAATATTATTTTCAGAATATCTATTATTATTATTATGGTGATTAAAATGAGTTTCCATCTTAAGCTTTCCTCTTTCTATGCCATTTTCCTATGGTTTCATGGCATCAATTGCAGTTTTAACCTTTCTGTCAAACATAGCTTCTGCTGTAGACAATTGGTTAGGGCTGATGCATTCAGAGTTATTCTGTATACCGAAAGAGAACCATCAATAAAAGTTTTTTTTATCTTCTCCTCTTTAACCTTTTGTAGTGCTCTCCAATGTGCCCTGAAATCTAAAAATGAAAATCATATATTCCGAAATATGAAGTTGACTATGAGACAGGAGCGTTGCAGATCATTCATAAAACCAAATTAAGTCTTTCGACAGGTGCACACACATAGCTTCTTTTAATTTAAAAAATGTTGGAAATTTACTGTCAGATTTATGCGTATGCAAACAGTGTGTAATGACTATTACACTGTCAGGAAGCTAGCTGAATCATTGTCCTGTATATTCCTTTGCATACCACATTCACAAATGTGTTTACAGGTTATTAACTCCCATATATATTTGTAAAATATGTGACGTTCTCCTGATTTTCAACACACGAATATATTCCAATACCATTCTATCGCTTGAGGTGATCAGCTTCAATCAGTTATAATTTTCATTTATACTGATCTGTATTTGCCTACATCGAAATTTCCCTCTTGTCATACAATTTATCGTCGATTTGAGGACTAAATTCTTTACATTCTAAGACGAACTACATACCATGGCAAATAAGCTTGCAGTGAACGGTGAATTAGTGTGCGAAACCAATTCATCATTTCGTTCGAAATTCTAGAGTGTCTTTAAAAATTATAGAAATTACACATTAAATACTTCACTTGTACACCATCTATCGGTTTTCATTTACATTCTTCATGATTTTGTCAAGTGTGTTTGTATACCGATTGCACATCAGGATTATCACACTTGCTCAATATTTTTACGGCTGCATTGATTCACCTCATCATCATATCCGATTTAAATGAAGAATGACAAGATCATTTACAGAGTATCAAAGAACTAGTAGACAACAATCTGCAACCAACAGGGATAAGGCCTGACACATATAAAGAAGACGGTAGTAAGTAGTTGACTTTGGTAGATGTGATATCCAAAATAAAAGATAATTATTTCTTTATGATAAGGATGTGTTTGATTTATCTCATTGACGAATTTGAAGATTGAATTTCGATCAGTCTTTAAAGCATATTTACGAATTGTGGGATTCGGATTGATCTAAGCATTGGGACACTAGTTATTTACAATTGATGGATTGTAGCGGGCAGTGTAATCCAGGATTCGTTTCTCATCCTTTTTGAGGTTCGCCAAGCGAAAGCATCAATATCAGTATTGATTTCTACACCGAGATTAGAACCAAATACCATCCACTTCATGTAGTTCATATTTATACATGAACTCGGGTTTGAGAAGTTAGTTCCAGAATGTTCAATGATATGAGTAGATTGCAGTTAACATCGTGATTCACGGAAATCAGCTATCATTTTGACGAGTGACTGTCGTCTAACTGTTTTATTCACTATATCCCTCATACTATTCTCATTTTCATCACTAACTAGTTCGATTCTTATTGCAGGTAAACCATATTAAAACTCAAACATCAATTGATAGACATTTAATTTCACACATTACAGTCGTTTACTGCATCAATGTTTTCAACATAAACAAATAAGAGTTAGTTAATATTAACGGTGAATATTGTTAATGAAAGAAGAAATTTGTGATTGATTATTTAGACAGTTAATTAATTGTTACAACAATATGAGTAAATGAGAAATGAGTTAGGTCCAGTTCAGCGTTCGCAAATTCAAATTCGTTTATTTTCCATCGTTACCTGGAATTCTAACAGAAACATAAGAATGATTAGTAATATGATAAATCATACAAGTGTACATTCGAAATGAACGACTGGACAAAAGTAACACTGTTTAATGGGTCTTGATCAACATGCATGTATTCATTTGATCAAACATGGTGCAGATCCCACTGGAGTAATGGATCAGAAAATCACCATGTTATCGAGTGTCAACTGCAACAGTAAACATTCATTCAAATCTACTTTTCCTTAGACTGTCTCTCAAATATCCATCTGAATAGATATTTCAATTCAAAAGCAACTGTGTATTAAATCGAGTGAACCGACGTTTAGTTGTACGTAACTCTAATTTGCGTATTTCAATTATCCAAACACACAATAGGTCGTCTTCATGCAACATACAACACATACTACATAATATTGTCAGTAGATTTGATTCAATAGGTTACTTACTCATCGCTTCGAGCATTTGTGATAGAAAACTATGAATAACTGAAATGTGGGAAAATGAAATAAAACCGCTAAATGACTGAATGTTCATTTACTTCAATATCTATCTCATCATTAATGAGAAAACTAAGAAAATAAATCGGTGGTTATTTTCCGTTTATGTCACATATGGTGTTTGTATAGGCAATTGTTCAAAACGTTTTACTAGTTCAACAATGTTCATGTGAATGTGATGTGTTGGCTGAATACTTGCATTTTGTTTCTCGGTTAGCCAAGTTTGTTCTATCGAATTGGCCGGCATCGTGAAACGCAACCTCACTATCTCAACTTTGATATTTGAATGGAGAACTATCACAAATATGGTGGATGCGTTGATTAAGAATGTTCGAGCTCGGATTAGTACAAACAAACTGTTCAATTTCATTTGAAGCTTCCGTGTTATTGTGATTGCGTTCATTCATTAAACCATCAGGTTGAAGCTTCTGTAGACACTTCACATAGTATTACAGTTTGTGGATAACCATTATTCAGTGAATTACATGTGGACATGACATAGTTATTCAATAAAACAATCAAAATATTCAAATATTTTATCTTACAGGATTCCATATCCAAATGTTCAACATCAACGTATTTCAAATAAATCTGTTCATCAATTTGTTCCACATCTGAAATACAAAATAAAATCGGTTAGGAAATCATTCATGAATATCGTTTATTTGAAGGAGTCATTCAACGTGTTTTCAGCATCAAAGTAATGGAAGCTTCTGTAGACACTTCACATAGTATTACAGTTTGTGGATAACCATTATTCAGTGAATTACATGTGGACATGACATAGTTATTCAATAAAACAATCAAAATATTCAAATATTTTATCTTACAGGATTCCATATCCAAATGTTCAACATCAACGTTTTTCAAAGAAATCTGTTCATCAATTTGTTCCACATCTGAAATACAAAATAAAATCGGTTAGGAAATCATTCATGAATATCGTTTATTTGAAGGAGTCATTCAACGTGTTTTCAGCATCAAAGTAATGGAAATCACCATATGTGAGGACAACATGGATGGTGGATAAATAACGGAGAGTCACATTGTCCTTTTCGCCATTTCTCGATATCCCCACTCATTTGTCAAAGTCCCTGTGAATATTTAGTCCATGCTTTTACCTTTTAATCATTTGACGAGATTTGTTCTGTAACATGAATCAATTCCTTCATGAATATTAAATGCGTTAATATTAAACAGAACATGATCGGTTCTGTGATTTTATGATTGAGGAAACACGAGTTCAGTGTACCTAAGGAAAACAATTAGATATTCTGGAAAACACATTTGAAGATTAGTGGAAAGTATTGGTGAGAATGAATTACAGTAAGGAATGTCAGGTTATATCTGTCATATTCATTAATATCAATAGAGTGATAATTAAAGTAAATTTACATTTTGGATATGTTGGTATCAGCTCGTTACATTTTATGAGTTCGCTCATAGATTCCATATCTAATTCGTTTACGGAAGAAATAATAAAAAAAGACAAATCACTTCACTAGTTGTATATTCAGTCTGATTAGAAACCATATTGATCTGGAATAAATAAATTGTGATCAGAGATGTATGGTGACTGATGGAGGAGAAATAGGCTTCTTAACTGAATACCATTGTATTTTGAAATTGATATTCATTTCGAGATTCTGCTAGCTACCGTCCATCTCTTCTAGAAACACTTGTGACTTAGTGACAATATCGAAGTGATCCGTACAGAAAGCATAACTGTCAAAACAGACTGATTAGTTGTAGTCTCGTACATCGATAGGAAAATTCAGAAAGCGGGTACACACAAACTGAATAAATTTTTAACTTAAAAGTAATCTGGCAAATTGATTGGAAATTTAAGATGCCCTACCAAAACTTCGGCTATTTAAGTCGACGTGATGTACCTTTATTGCATAAAACCTACATACGTTTCGGCAAACATTTAAGGAGCGGTGATAATGGTCAAGATTTTCCTGTGATCTCAGATAAACTCTCGATGTTAATTAAACACTAGAATTTACATACTGCAATTACCGACGACGACGTGGAAATAGAAAATATGAAGTAAAGGTTGGGGTAAACTATAGGTGAAATTAATTCTCTTTCATTATAATCACATAGACGACATTTATACAGCAATACGGCCTAAATGCTTATCACAAAAACACTACGTGTTGTGAGCTAGACGAACATCCTGATATGCTCGATAGATGCAAGTGACGTTGTGAATGAATCTTAAAAATCACATCTAGAGAACTACTAACCCGCACTCATTTATACAATGTCCCCGTCTGTAAAGTATCAAACAGCTGTAGTTATTGATAGGCTAATAACATGGATTAGATCAGATGAAAATACAAGAAGTCGTGATTATTTTAGATGGATAGGAATAAACTGCGTGTAATTCATTATTTTGACTTACTGTTATAGGGTTTAGCTTTTTCTATAAAAGGTGCTTCGAAATTCGAAAAATCGAATTTAACATGCGCTGTATAGAATTAGAGAAGTTGAAGAAATAACAAACTTTAACATAGTACGGGATTACAACATTTGAATTTGTAATAATAAGGGTTTGAGATTCCTCATGGACAGTAACCAGGACCGAATGCGATGAACCTTTGTTACCACATGAGATTTGTTAATTAGGTTATGATATGTCCGATATCTTGAGATTCATGTAACTCTCATTTGTTTTGGCTCGTGATTCATCAGCTCAACTCACTTTCTCTCAGGGCTGATTTCCTCAAAGAAACTTCAATATGATTCCTTTCAAAGTGTTGATTTGAATCCGGGATTGGTGGTTTCGAGCCTCAGCGTGAACAATTCCATTATGATCGAGATCTATTCATACTACCAGTCTCAAGTAAGAGAAAATTGTATTCTTGAATTTTCATGTTAAACGAATACTTAATATCAGTGTGGGGTGTGTTGTTTGTTATTTATGTGTAGGTGAGAATGATAATGATTGGTTGTTTTACTGAGTCAGAAATGTAGATCGTGTGACAGGTGTCATATGTGTTATATATTTACCTATCCTGATTATTATTGTTGTTGGATTGCGTCAGACTTTGGGTGTGTGGAAATATATTGACGTTCTAGTGAGGCTAATCTCGTGTTCTTGATCTGAGTTGTGTTGAAGTCTTGTAGAATATACACTTGGAAGGAATCCAGTGTAGATGTTCGTCTAAAGTAAATTACCGTCCTACATGCGTGTAAAAATTGATAGGACTGTTATAAGAAGAAACCCTAGCGTTATATTTATTATCCAACCTTCATAACAGTTATGTTTTCGATTGACATCATCAACCGATCATTGTTGAAACACTACCACTAAATATATCAAAGTTTAATTCACAAAATCGGTCATTTTGAGGAACTTTCGAAAATGTATCAATGGGAGTTTCACAATCTTCACTTCACTTCATATTATTAAGAGAATCAGTTTGCAAATTATGTCATTGTGCGTCGAATGTTGAAAAGTATTCGGTTATTAGAAGAACTTACGAAATTTTTTCTTGTAAACTTTCTGCAAAGTTTGAATATCTATAAAAGCAATGAAGCAGATTACAAATTAATTTGTTTTCAATATGGATGTTTATGAATAAGTTACATCTGATGAATTGATAAGTGAATGTGGTTTGACAGACGATTGAGTATATTGCGCCTTGACTGGATATAGAAACGTGGACCGATGATGAAACTATGTGAATTATTTTGACCACTCGCTCGACACCTGCTGATAGTCTCAATAAACTAATCGACAACGTTTTACTTGTCTAAAGTCTTGATGTTCACCACAATATCTGCCTGTTCTAGATTTGGTGTTTATCGATGTTGATTACAAACTCCGTTGAGAGTCCCTAATTTCTTGTGACTATTGTTCATTATTCTTCAAGTTGTGTTGGTGAATAGGAGATTTCAAGCCTTAATGAAAGACATCTATTTTCACTTTTTTGTCTAATGACTACTTCTACAGTATGTTTGCTCACAATGTCAGAATGAAACTTACACTACATTAAGTGTATTAGTTGTGATGCAATTTCGCACTCACATTCCCATTCCATGAATTATTTATGGTTCGCTACAGAATTTATCATACAAAGATAACTTGAAATATTGAGCACACACATCAAGGTTCAACACTTCAATGAAGAACGTCCAGTCACAGAACTAACTTCAGAAACCTATCATTCTAAGAAACTATTTTACTAGAATGTTATGCCTGTACTTGTTGTCGGGGAGAAATGGTAGAATTTTGTCAGAATTATCAAAGATAAACTACAGGGTGCGGAATTAGTGGCACAAGTCATGTTGCAATCTCATTATGTAAGGATGAAATCTTCGAACGTTGAACTTTATGGACTTTCATACATGAGATATATTTGCTAGTCATCGAATTCAAAAAAAGTCAACATGGAAGTGAATAACAATGAAATTCCGTATCAAAATCAAACCACTGTATGAGAATAATTTCTGTTACCTGACAAAACTTTAGTGGCTGTAAGGGAGATCCAATATTCACTTCTACATGTGATATCTAAAATCATTAATGTAATTAGAGACATGGATTATTGTTCACATACACTCATCGATATTCTTCATTCCTTGTGGATCTGCTTTTATGATTTTATCTGAAATAAACACGATAATGTAGAGCAACTCAGTTAAAGAACAAAGTGATGTAGTTACATTTCAAAAAATGGTAGTGCGAAAGATTATTACAATGACAATTGAATAATAAAATTACCTCTTAGGGATTGTATTTTGCTGTCATAGTCTTTGATATACTTTCTGCGCTTATTCATCCATCCTAAAGATTAACCAAATTGTGTTTTATTATTCATTCTGTTACTGGACATTCATATTACTAACATGTGCGATCATTTATCAGTAACATTGAGAAAATGATTTCATTTCGATGAATATACCAAAGTCGTTACATTACAGAACATCATACAAGTCTCATCAACAAATAATTAATGAGCAGATATGATTTCAAACACACCATTATACACATCTGAAATTACAGTCCTTGGACACAAAGAAACGGACCGAATTATTCTTCATTTAAATAGTTAGAAACAACGTGTGTTTCATTAACACGTTTGACAGTATCATAAAAAGTCTGTACAACGCACAATGACCATTACTTTCCTTCGAATAAAGAAATCCCTGCTATTAAATTATCACGCCGCTTCGATTCGACATGTAAAAAATGAAATAGGATTAAGCACAACAATAAGAATTTCAGTTGATCATTGGAAACGTCAATGTCGAGATTCAAAACATCATTCAATAAGGCATTCTCATAAACCGTCATTGAAGCGAGTGCTTCATTTTAAATAAGTTTCAACTGTTCATCGGTCAACAGAACAATGGAGTACCCACTTATTCATTGTAATATTGTGTCATATGGTTTGGTGAACAATTTCCATCGTGGCATATAAATTTCAACAAGACGGGCAGTGTTATTTGTGTTGATCGGTTTGTAAATTCACAAAGCAAGTTGATAAATTGTTCACTGACTAAAGGTCGTTGATTGTGTTTCGTCTGGTTGGCGATTACTACTATGATAATTCACCAGAATTGATACTTGAAAGACGAAATGATTGATGATTGAATATCAACGAATAGTTTTCAACAGAAACAAATATTTCAACTCAAACAATGTTCCGATCAATTGTTGTTACGTGGTTGAATACTCACAATGGATTAAAACGGTATACTTATGTCTAGAACCTCTTTTAACACTATTCAGAAAAATGGCGTCAAGTACAAATTTATGAAACAGAGAAATATGCTCAAACACACGGTTTTAATCAGATTCAAGATGTGTTTTATGACTTATGACGGCGATGGTGGTGAAGACAGAAATGACGGTGTTATGATTCTGTTGGTACACTGAACCAGATGTGAATATCTCAGAATGTAATTGTGAAAGTGCATTTGACATAATACAGATTACTTACCTGTCTGTGTGGACGTATGAAGAATCAAAAGCAGAGCAGCTACGTGAAACCAAACTAAGCAAACCATATTCACTGAAATTACAGCATTTATTCTTCTGCTTATATACAATCATAGAATGAAGGTGGAACAGGAGGGGTGAGTATTGTTTACCATAGAAAACATCAAACAACGTAATTAAAATTAGGAGACTATGTAAAGTTCAATAAAAGAACTAAAAACAAAAAGTGGTACGTTGCATATCTAAAATATTTTTGTACAAACATCAGTTATGCACTTTGAATAAGTTCTATTGCACTGAGTCAAACTCACCTCATGACTGTAATTAGTGCTGACAGAAGAGAGAGAGAGAATATGAAATCAGGCGACTTTTAAAAACAACAAAACACTGATAATATTTGTCTTTTACTAATTACGAAGGAATTTTATCAATACACTATGCTTTTTATTTCTATGATCGGACGATTTCTAAAATAAGTATCCACGTAGATATGTATCTGAATAATCTATGTGTTTTACCTGACGGACGATAAACGTTATACGGTTATTCGTTTCTTTTGTAACTAACTTGTCAACTCATTTATCAATATTCTTTACTACTTCCTCATACTCACGTTTTTCACCTCGTGGAATATAGGCCTCAGATCAGCATTCTCCGAACAACTCTATCATAGACTATCCATTCAAGTCATTGTCAAGCGCTGCTCATTGTTTTGTTGTTTGCCTCAGATTCCCAACACAATATGTCTTCATGTCTACCTCATTCATTTTGCCTCGAGAATTCTAATTCACAACTTGATTAATGAAGTAGTTTGATGATTACCAAAATATGCGTCCAACTTGCCTCCTGAATCCTTTCGTAAATTTCTCTTCAGTTAGATAGTTATTTTTTGCTGATGGTTAATATCCAACGAATCTGGAGTGTCCTGTGTAGACAACTGTTGATGATGGTGGTCTCGACGTTTGTTTTGAGGATTGTC
>CALYCS020000064.1:0-20652 GCA_944470415.2 Schistosoma rodhaini
ACGACTACTTAACGCATATATTCTGGTTCAAGCAGGCTGTCTGTCTGAACACAATATATTCATTCGTCATCAGGGCACATGGAGGCCAAAAATACCCAATTCACTGAAACAAGTATTATTTTGTGTCGAGAATACACATATTTTACTATCCAATGGCCTATCACGCACTTGAGCAGGAAAAATCAGTTACTTTAGGATAGCTCGTAACAGAGGTTCATAATAATGGACTAGAAATGGTCAAAAGAATTCAATGTGGCTGACGGAAATGTTGAAATTGTTTTTGTTTAAATCGTCATAGTGCTTGAATTATTTGTTTTAAATGTTCAAACTGGAAGGTCGAAGTTGAAAGTTTGCTTCCGCGCTAGTCGTCTAGTTGTTTATGTGATTATTATGCAAGACTCATTCCTAGAGTTCCATTTTAGATATGAGCACATTGTTTGTCGTCTTTAGTAGCTATCCTTCTTATATGTAAGCCGTTTTTACGTGTACGTGATGTCAACAGTTCAAGTTTTCTATAGCTTTTCTTCCAGATTGATTCGAAGCCGTATTTTGTTGATAATCTTAACAACAACCTCTCACCATTTTGTATATAAATCTACATAACAAGAAGCTTCCAGCAACCTGATGTTTTATTCAGGTCGTCCATTGGTGTCTTTTGAAGGAAAAAACCGGTAATGTTCCAGTTCATTCTGAATAATCGTTCATAGGAACTTAAACATAGATATCGAGCTAGGCTGCTCTTCGGACCTCAAAAAGGTAACTCTTCACTTGATCAGACCAATGTGGAGTCAGGATTTAGAAATAAGGTTGACAGATGATGATGACTTTTATTTTCTTTATTCCATTAGAATTACAGTTGATGAGTTTACCGAGTATGTACTGATTCCACTTTCAACCTCGTCGTTTTTTATAGAATTAAGCAGCAGCAAGGTTTGCTCATTAATTTTGATGAGTTCGAACAAAAAGTAGCAGATCTATTGTGTATTTGTTCACAAGAGGAGGCTATCGAAAGTCCTAAGTAAACTGGCTATGTCTGTCAACTTATTTTAGATATGGACTTCGGTTTTCCAGAAACACTGAGGAAAGAGATTGCGGTTTATTGCAAATAGTTGAGGCCACTAATTTCAAATATCTTCACCATTTGAGTCTCACTTTGTATGCAGCTGATGACGAAAAGCTTAAACTATTTCTCGCTAGTCGTTTAAAAAAGCATAAGGTACTTGTGCAGGTTTCCCTCATTTTCCAGGCCGAAAGTGATGCCATTATCAAGCAACTTAACCAGTCTGTATCGGAGCTCACGTCGTCCCTCAAATCTGCAGAGGAAGTGTGTTTTTTTCATCCTTTTTACACCTTTAGGGTACGAAGTTAATCATAGACGAGTTTCAAGCGTTCAAAGTAGAATGTTCAGCTAAAGAAATTAATCTCCAGGCTGAGAATGAGTTTGCTATTAGGGAATTGCAGTCGAAACATGATGAGGTTCAGCTTTTTGTCAATGATTATAAATTCTTAGGTGAAAACGAAGTTAGAAGAATCTCTTTCCAAAGAAAAGGATTTAGCCAGTCAAATCCAAGAGGAGCTTCAAAAGGACTTTAAAAGTCGTTTGGATTTAGCATTGAGCAATAATAAAGTGAGTATTTAGTAAGAGGCTGTGATAAATTACTTTCTCTTTTATTGGTCGAACTACGCAATCTATGGTGACTTTTCTCATGTATTTATGAGATACCAGGAGCACTTACTACTGGCTGAAACTCGTTTTGTTTTCCCAAAAATAGTTAACGGTGCCACCTTTAAAACGGTTCCTTGTCATTTGGAATGTGCGTATACAGCATTCGACACTGACTATCGTAGATCCGATTGCATGTTTCTATGCATACGGTCAAGGTGAAGCTCGCTCTTTTTCGTACTAAATTTGTTTCGCATGTTGAGTGCCATGTTCTCAGTCATTTGTGAGGTAGGACTTAGATTCTTTTAGAGATCCATCGATCAAATATTAACGCTTCCACAAGTTTCAAACAAGCATACCTCCTAATGGGGGAATTGACTGGATTGGTTGGTGGGTGAAAAAATATCCTATTCGGGAACACTATTTAACACCGAACTATTAGCAAGTGTGTGAACTGATGTACAGATGAAAATGCACTGTGAACTATTCATGGGACTTATCAACAATAGGTCCATACTCTATTTGCTCCCTCAGGATCCTGGAGCCCATGTACACCATTGGTTTGGAATCGGGATTTTCTAACTCCCCTAGGTGGGCCCTCCGTGTCCACCGCGCGGTTAAAGCGCCAGACATTCGCTTTTCGTCCCATCAGTTTCGTAAAAAAACACCCCCGCCACGAGAAGGCAATGAGTAGGACTTCCCTGGCAAAGGATATATACGCATGGCCATGTGAGAGCATTTGGACAGGAAGAGCGGACTCTAGCCACTCTTGGACGTACCAGGACATTCGGGAGATGTATTTTTTCCATTGACTTAATGATATCCATTCACTGATATTGCCAAATTATATTCTAGCTAGTTTGTTCGTACTGTATCTTGGTTACTGACAGAAATGTGAACTTTATAATAGGAACACAGGTGATTCGACTAATATGCTAGTTTTTAAAATGTATACTTTTCTGTATGGATTATGTCGTCATGATGATGCACCATATTAAAGTCCTCGAAATATTATTTTTGTGTTTTCGAACTTCCAAATATTCATTTAACAGTTCGTTTGTTTATGAACCTTATCATGTCTAATGATTTCTTGTTTTGCTGATACAAATGTAGTCGAGTTGATGAAAACGTACCTATGCATTGTTAGAAATCTGATTTCTACTATAAGATATATCTCACCCTAACTTTCTCTTTACAGTAGACATTCTCGACTCATCGTAGCCTATTGTGTTGGTTTCTTTTCCCAATCGTCTGTGACGTTTGATCACATTTCAAAAAGGAGTTCTCTTATTAGTTATATTTGTTGGTCATAGACTTTTAATTGTGTGATATTAATACGTGATGAAGCAATCGAGCTATGCTGGCTGGAACAGTCGTTCCTCGAGGTCCTACCATGCCAGACAGGTCGGTTGAAGAGCGGTGAGACTAAAAGCAGCAAACCCAAGGTCCGAAGGCGAAGTCGTACTGTTGACTGTACAGAGGTGTGACGGCAGTAAGGTGTTTCCTTCAGACAACCAGCATGACAGCGATGCTGCCTTCCCACAAGGAGGGGTGGGGTTAGAAAAGGTCGACCCTAAAAATGCACACCTCGCCTTATCCCACGGATTTCCGTCTCCGGCGGTAAGGTTTTTTTTTGAAGAACGGAGCTAACACAAAAACTACCCACAAAAAGGTCGTGTGTGACCGACCTCAAGCAGTTGTCCCTTGGGCACTGCAGTCATGCTCTCAGGTCATTAAGACCACTCCTAACCCAATTTCCTTTTCAGGTACCTCTAGAAGAATCCTTCCACGGTGTGGGCAACCGGGAAGTGATAACTGCCCTCATACCTCTAACAGCACTCAAGACCACTGTATTCATAATCAATCTTCTTCTTCAATTCCTACTATTCCCTCTACCTTGACTTTCAACACTAAACTTCCTCTCTCGGTTTCCTCCTCAAATGTCACCATGGCCAACGATTCTAGTGCGCGAAACGCTGTCCCAGGTCTACTTAAACCTCGCTCCAAACTACACATTGGAGCCTTCAACGTACGTACCTTATGCCAAATCGGTCAACAGGCCTCCTTAGCTAAAACCCTAGAATCTCGTACCATTGATGTATGCTGTGTCTCCGAAACACGCATACAGGATCCCAGTGTGGTCATTCACTTGACCTCACCTCGCCAAAACGGAGAGCCGACGAGATACACCCTCCGTGTATCTGGCGACCCGTTGGCTAGTTCTCGCGGACTTGCAGGTGTAGGCATAGCACTAAGTACAAGGGCAGAACAGGCACTACTAGAATGGATCCCCGTTAACAGTCGCCTGTGTGCTGTCCGGCTAAATGGCTCCATAAGAACTCGGAAGGATAGGGACACACGTCGTTGCCTTTTCGTCGTTTCTGCCTACGCTCCCACTGACTGCAGCCATGATGAAGTAAAAGATGACTTTTACAGAAAACTCTCTGAGCTTTTTCAGAAAGCTAAGCGCTCAGACATAGTAGTCATAGCGGGTGACTTTAATGCCCAGGTAGGCAGCTTAAATCAAACAGAAAGACATTTAGGTGGGCGTTTTAGTATTCCGGCTCAACGAACCGATAATGGTGATCGTCTGTTGCGACTATGCTCAGACAATCGTTTATTTTTAGCAAGCACTAATTTTAAACATAAGGAGAGACATCGTCTAACATGGCGACCACCTGCACCAAACCAACGATGGACTCAAATAGACCATATTGTCATCAGTCATCGTTGGAGAGGCTCAATAGAAGATTGTCGCTCGTATTGGAATACTTGTTTAGACTCTGATCACGCTTTAATACGAGCACGCATTTGTCTGCGCCTCAATGGACGCAGGAAAACTACACTAAGAAGACCCATTAGGATTGAACTGGAGGACGAGAAAGCCAAATGCGAATTCCAGAAGCAACTGAGTTCACATCTAGGCAGTTCTGTAAACGAGACTGACCCAGATGCTGCTTGGAAAGACACACGAACAGCTGTGGAAACGGCAGTAACATCTATTAGTCATTTAAACCATAGGGCTCCAAAAAACCAGTGGATTTCCTATAAGTCTATTTCACTGATGGATTCGCGTAAACTCATCCCATCAGGCTCTGAACATGACGAAGAGCGTAAACAAATTAGATCTAGGTTAACTAAAAGCCTAAGGAACGATCGTTAGCAGTGGTGGGCAACGAAAGCAAAAGAGATGGAAAAGGCAGCGGCTGTAGGCAACACCAGGCAACTATTCAGACTAATAAAAGAAACCGGAATTAAGAAGTCAAGTGTAAGTGAGACAATCTCGGAAAAAGACGGAACCCTTATCTGCTCTCAACCTAAACGTTTAGAACGATGGGCGGAACACTTTAAGGAGCAGTTTAGCTGGCCTTCAGCTACTGCACAACTACCCACTATTCCTAAAAAACCTGAATGGAACATTGAAGTAGGCCCCCCGACCCTACTTGAAGTTCAAAAGGCTATAGGTAATCTGAAACGGGGAAGAGCAGCTGGTCCTGATGGATTGGTTCCAGAGGTTTTTAAATACGGTGGTCCAATTTTAGCGATTAGGTTGACTAATATTCTGGCTAAAATCTGGGAGACGGATGTAATCCCATCCGACTGGTCACAATCACTGATTGTCCCAATATATAAAAAGGGGTCAAAATCATCCTGCGATAACCATAGAGGGATTAGTCTGACTAACATAGCATCTAAAATACTAGCCCCAATAATTATCGGGCGCCTAACTAAGACTCGTGAACTGCAAACACGAGAAAATCAGGCTGGCTTCAGACCTGGTCGTGGCTGTATCGACCACATATTCACCATTCGTCAAGTTTTAGAGCACAGACACGCTTATCGGCGTCCGACAATGATAGTTTTTCTTGACTTGAAAGCAGCATTTACTCTGTAGACCGAGAGGTTCTGTGGCAGTGTCTGTCATTGAAAGGTGTACCTGAGAAGTACATAAACCTTTGGAAGGCTCTTTACTCGAACACTATTAGTCGAGTGAGAGCTTATGGCGAACTGTCATATGATTTTACAACCTCAAGTGGTGTCCGTCAAGGCTGTCCACTATCCCCATTTTTGTTTAACTTCATTATAGACCTGTTGCTGGAAATAACACTCTCATCGACTGAATTTTCAGGAATTGATCTCCTACCAGGGGGACCACTAAGCGACTTAGAATACGCAGATGACATAGTCCTGTTTGGTGAAGACGCTGGCAAAATGCAGAGTCTTCTGTTGGAACTCAGTAATAATGCCAGGATGTTTGGGATGCGTTTCTCCCCATCCAAATGTAAATTGTTACTCCAGGACTGGCCTGCGTCAACACTCGAACTAAGGATAGGAAGTGAAGTAGTCGAACGCGTCGACAACTTCACTTATCTTGGAAGTCTGATCAGCCCTAATGGGTTGGTGTCAGACGAAATCTCAGCACGGATTCAAAAAGCTCGTTTGGCTTTTGCCAACTTACGTCACCTATGGCGTAGACGAGATATCCGTCTATCAATTAAGGGACGAGTATACTGCGCAGCAGTTCGCTCTGTCCTACTTTACGGCTGTGAAACATGGCCATTAAGAGTAGAAGATACTCGTAGGTTACTAGTATTTGACCACAGATGCCTTAGAAATATTGCTCGCATCTACTGGGATAACCGGGTAAGTAATAGTGAGGTTAGACGCAGGGTATTAGGGAACGATGGTAAATCAGTTGATGAGGTGATAAATCTTCATCGACTGAGATGGTTGGGCCATGTGTTACGTATGCCTGAACACCGATTACCACGACGCGCTATGATGACTAGTATTGGGGACGGTTGGAAGAGAGTTAGGGGCGGCCAAACCAAAACATGGCATCAGTGTTTGAAGTCACTAACTTCTAGCCTGAGCCATGTTGGCAGATGCAGACTACCTGGTTGGGGTCCGCGTGACTATCGTAATAAATGGTTGGAGACTCTAGGTGACATGGCTCAGAATCGGTCACAATGGCGTAGGTGTATACACTCTTTATCTTCCCTTAAACCTTGAGACTAAAATTGCTTCATATCTCTCTTCCTTCCTGTACTATATCCTTATATACAACCTATAATTTATATACTACTACCACCAGTAAATTAATTACTTCTATGAATCCGGTGTTCCTCTTGTTGTGCTAACGAGGTATGGCAACTTGGACCGATGCATATATGTGCCTGGTCCTACGTTGTAGCTGACCTGACCTGGAACCCAGGATAATCAAAGCATCATTCAGAACAAAGAAGCAAGGGATCACAATGAACGTTATCCAATGTTATGCACCCACCAATGATAGCAAGGACGATGATAAAGATTAGTTCTATGAAAGGCTGCAATCAATTATAGAGAAGTGCTCACGAAATGACCTCACCATCCTGATGGGAGATCTAAATGCTAAAGTTGGAGTGGACAACACAGGATATGAAGATGTAATTGGACGACATGGATTAGGAGAGAGAAATGAAAATGGGGAGGGACTTGCAAACCTATATGCATTCAACAAGTTGGTTATAGGTGGCACAATATTCCCACACAAGCGCATACACAAAGCTACATGGATCTCACCGGAACAAACCACAGAGAACCAGATAGATCACATCTGTATCAAAAAAAAATTCCGAAAATCAATGGAAGATGTGAGAACCCGGAGAGGAGCTGACATAGCTTCAGATCACCACCTGGTTGTGGCCAAGATGAGACTGAAGCTAAAGAAACACTGGACAAACAGCACTACAGAGGTTCAATACAGCCTTCCTTCGAGATACCGACAAGCTCCATGAATTCAAGATAACTCTCAACAACAGGTTCCAAGCTCTACAGGATCTACTGAATGAACAAGAAACTACTTTGGATGACAACTGGAAAGGGATAAAAGAAGCACTAACTTCAACGTGTCAGGAGGTTCTTGGTCCTAAGAAGCATCATCACAAGGAATGGATCTCTCTGGGAACCCTGGACAAAATTCAAGAAAGGAAGAACAAGAAACTAGCAATTAACAACAGCCGAACACGAGCAGAGAAAGTCAAAGCACAAGCAGACTACGCAGAAGCAAACAGGGAAGTGAAGAAAAACATTAAAGTCGACAAGCAGAAATACGTGGGAGAACTAGCAACGACGGCGGAAAAAGCTGCAAGAGAAGGGAGTATGAGACAACTATATGATACAACGAAGAAATTGGCAGGAAGATATAGCAAACCAGAGAGACCAGTCAAGGACAAAGAAGGAAAGACAATCACTGAGATTCAAGAACAGAGGAAAAGATGGGCAGAATACTTCGAGGAACTGCTGAATAGACCAGCCCCATTGAACCCACCGAACATCGAAGCAGCACACACTGACCTTCCCATAGATGTCACTCCACCAACGATCGAAGAAATCAAGATGGCCATCAGACAAATCAAAAGTGGGAAGGCGGTAGGACCTGACAATATACCAGCAGAAGCACTGAAGTCAGACATTGAAATAACTGCAAACATGCTTCACCTTCTATTCAAGAAGATTTGGGAAGAGGAACAAGTGCCAATGGACTGGAAAGAAGGATATCTCATCAAGATACCAAAGAAAGGAGATCTGAGCAAATGTGAAAACTACAGAGGCATCAGTTTGTTGTCAGTACCAGGAAAAGTTTTCAACAGAGTTTTGCTGAATCGGATGAAAGACGCATTAGACGCTGACTTTAGGGATCAACAGGCTGGATTCCTTAAGGATAGATCGTGCACAGACCAGATTGCGACACTACGGATCATCGTTGAACAATCAGTTGAGTGAAACTCATCACTATACGTCAACTTCATTGACTATGAGAAGGCGTTTGACAGCGTGGACAGGGAAAAATTATGGAAACTTCTTCGACACTATGGAGTTCCTGAAAAGATTGTCAACATTATCCAAAACTCATACGATGGACTACAGTGCAAAGTCATGCATGGAGGACAGCTGACAGATGCATTTCCAGTAAGGACCGGAGTCAGACAAGGCTGTCTACTCTCCCCATTCCTCTTCCTTCTAGTGATTGACTGGATTATGAAGAATTCGACATCTGAAGGGAAATACGGAATACAATGGACAGCTCAGAATCAATTAGATGGTTTGGACTTCGCAGATGACCTAGTCCTCCTCTCTCATACACACGAACAAATACAGATGAAGACAGCAAATGTAGCAGCAGCCTCCGCATCGATAGGCCTTCACATTCACAAAGGAAAAAGCAAGATTCTCAAATGCAACACGGTGAACACCAACCCAATCACACTTGATGGCGAAACTCTGTAAGAGGTGGAAACATTCAAGTACCTGGGGAGCATCATTGATAAACAAGAAGGATCTGATGCAGATGTAAAGGCGAGGATTGGCAAAGCAAGGGCAACATTTCTGCAATTGAAGAACATATTGAACTCAAAACAACTCTCAACAAATTTCAAGGTCAGGATCTTTAATACGAACGTCAAGACAGTCCTACTGTATGGAGCTGAAACGTGGAGAACTACTACAGCCATCATCAGGAAGGTACAAGTATTTATAAACAGTTGTCTACGCAAAATACTCAACATCCATTGGCCGGATACTATCAGCAACAGCGTTTTATGGGAGAGGACAAACCAGCTTCCAGCTGAAGAGGAAATTAGGAAAAGACGTTGAAAGTGGATCGGACATACATTAAGGAAATCACCAATGTGCATCACGACTCAATCCCTAACTTGGAATCCGGAAGGGAAGCGGAAAAGAGGAAGTCCAAAGAATACACTACGCCGGGAAATAGAAGCAGATATGAAAAGGATGAATAGCGACTGGAAAGGAAGGCTCAGGACAGAGTTGGATGGCGAATGCTGGTGAGCGGCCTATGCTCCTCGACGAGGGGTAACAGGTGTATGTAAGTAAATAAGTAATCGCTTATTACTTCTACATGTAAAACGATGAACCACTGCAATTCCCACGACGCGAAGTAAGAACACCAAGACTGGTACAAGTGAAGATTTATCAACCCCAAAACACGAAGACGACTCTAGTCGAAAAATACATTCATTTATGTATTGACTGTACACTCATTTTTATTATTAATTAGGATGAAATCACATATATAAAAAATGCTTTGAGTTATAACAAATCATATGCTACATGTCATGTTGAGCATAGTCCATGTTAATTTAATAGAAGAATATCGTATCTTGAACATAAATCACAATGAGCAAAGGACTGTAACTTTCATTTTTAATCCCACCATATTGTAAACTACTAATGAACACATAAATGCAGATATTTTACTTGGTATTTATTTCAGTTACTTACAAGCTGAATGGAATACACGCAGATCAGCCCAAGATGGTGTTCTCCGCTTCGATAAGGATACAATTCGAGGTTTTAGTCCTCGAGTGCCTGTTCAGAGTAACCTGGTTGATTGTGGAATCTACCTACTTCATTACGTGGAAATGTTTTTCAAGGTAAATTTAATTGTTTTGACACACCGTAGTTAATCATGGGTTTAGACTTGATTTGTTATTGTTAGCCTGTAACCTATGAATCTAAATATCGGTCATTTATTTCAGGCTATCAAAGTATGGCTCTTCACTTGATGAGCTGGGCCTGGTACAAATGAGTCGTACATATGGTTAGGATTTTATATTTATGTATTAAGTGTGCTAATTCTGATGTAAATCTACCAAAACCGATCTTTGTACTAAAGTTACTGTGCATACTTGGGTGTAAACTCGCACCTTCTGTATAAGATTCGCTTATATAGATCCATATTATTGATCATTTGTCCATTTCTTTGTATGTATTACCTTAGTAACTGATGACTTATAGCCCCTTATATACTTATTCAATGGCACTTAAAGTTGTGTCATACGCGACCCTGCAGTTTACTTCTGTCGACAATGTTTTCGTGGAATCAACTATCGTTAACTCACCGAAAAGTCAACTCTATCACTTATTCAGCTTTTTACCACTGGTTAATATATTTTTAGAAACCTGTTCAAAGTTATACGAAAGATTATTTCCAACACGAAATGGCTGGTTGGTTCCCAGAAGCTACTGTCAGTAAGAAGCGTGCCCAAATTCATGACCTTTTGGTTAACCTACGAGAGCGTAATCTGAGGGAGAAGGCTAAAAACTGATTCCAACACGAATCACTGTAACACTATTCCTGTTTTCATTTACGAAATTCAATTCTTCAAATGAATATAAACACTACATCTTTTTGTATATAAATACACTCCCATCGTTCCTCTTGCATTTCGATTGTATTTTTCGACGGTGTGATTGGTTCGGAAACTAATACTGAACTATTAATGATACACTTTGTATTACAATTCTTCCAGTCGAATATTTCCCTTCTACTTATCTTAAAACAATGGACTATCATCAAATGAATCTTTTAACCAATTTTTTAAAAGTAACTGTGAACGTACTACTGCGTAATTTTCTAGTTTTACTATTTGTAATCCATCAATGACACCAACCATAACGGTATTTGTAAAGCTTTTCTTTCTGCACACTATTGTTATTTTCATAAAAGCAAGAAACTAATAATGAGTATTTGTGCATATTTCTGTATTTTTCAATTTCCCAACTGCATTGCATGTTACACAGGTAAAGTTATTAGCGGATATATCGATTAATCATGTGTAATAGATTGATGCACTACTGACTATATGTAGCCCTTTGAATTCAGTTAGGAATTCAGAAAACACTAAACTACTACAAACTTGATAAGTAACTGATACCGAAAGCGTATAAAGTTCTATGAACATGTGCTATAACACTGAACAACCTACCTGTGTTTCCCACCTCCAGAAAAGTGTTTCACAGCAATAAGCGAAAGCAGAGAGAGGTAATTCAGAGTATCTTTGCTCGTTAATAGATAAACAGGCATTTTTTGATCACCATAAGTGGTGGAAGTTTACAAAATTCGGACGAGGTTTCTATTCGTGTCGAGACTTTGTCGGCTATCACCCAACACTAATAGAACTACCAATATGAGTATCGTCAGTGTGCTGAACTACTTAACTCCATATGTCCAGATTAAAACTGGTCCATCATAGTTCTAAAGCATTTTGAATTGTTGGAGACCCAACTAACACCATTGTAGTCCTCAAGACGTTCAGAAGAGTTCATTTCGCTGACGTCTTACTCAAACAGAAACATGCCACCTGAGTTATCTAAGTTGAATGGTCTCACATTGCTAAATAATTGCCTATCGAAGGTTGTCCTTGGACGAAAGAGTTCACATACCCATCCTACAATAGTATATGTCTATTAAAATTGTTGTCCTCAATGTTCCCACCTTGAAACAGATTGAACAACGGACATTTACGACTATGACTAACGTCTCGCGACGGGTGGGGAAAACAATGTCTACTTGTACCCATCTATACTCTGTTTTTTTTACACCCATCGAAGTAAATGCTTTTGTGAATTCGGTGTGCATCTTGTGCTATTGAGGTATGACAACTTAGACTGATGCATATATGTGCCTGGTCCTGCGTTGTAGTTGACTGAGAGTGATGGCAACTTGCTGATCCCAGGTCGAATAATTGAGACTGTTTTCCACAGGTTTGTACAGATCGCAAGCTTCTTGAACTGTCGTGTCTTCTCTCCTCAAATTAAGCCTGGGCTCATCGTGGCCATATTGCGGCCAGCTACCGATTTCGCGGTGGTTTACAAGATTGTTATTCATTTTAGAGTACCTTCTTGGATTCCAGTCATGCGCTTTGTTGTTCAAAAAACTTATCATTCCAAAAAATTGGTTTCATGTCAGTTGGCTGCACTCAACATTGATGTCAAACTGAGATAGGTTCAATGGTAGTAGGCAGTTCGTTGGAAAGTATACATCAGCATACACGCGCCTACAAAACCCCCATTTAAATAAAAACTAATTCCACTCATGGCTTCGTGAAACGTCCCGTTGGTGAATATTGCGTTTCTGTGAGGTTCTTACAATACGTAACGTTTAGTTCGGCAATGCACGTGAAACTCCAAAACGTTTCCGTAATGATCACAAAACGTGGTGGTGAGAGTGGGGACTATTCTATCACGTTTCTTATCATCCAGGTTCAACTTCCGTTTTTCACATATTCTTCCATTTACATATTTCCTTATTTGTCAGATCCAAGGCTAATTTTGTTTATTTACCTAACATGGACTTGCTTCCTGTTTTTGCCCTTACCTATGTCAATTTTAAAGCTTTACTATTACGACTACTTAACGCATATATTCTGGTTCAAGCAGGCTGTCTGTCTGAACACAATATATTCATTCGTCATCAGGGCACATGGAGGCCAAAAATACCCAATTCACTGAAACAAGTATTATTTTGTGTCGAGAATACACATATTTTACTATCCAATGGCCTATCACGCACTTGAGCAGGAAAAATCAGTTACTTTAGGATAGCTCGTAACAGAGGTTCATAATAATGGACTAGAAATGGTCAAAAGAATTCAATGTGGCTGACGGAAATGTTGAAATTGTTTTTGTTTAAATCGTCATAGTGCTTGAATTATTTGTTTTAAATGTTCAAACTGGAAGGTCGAAGTTGAAAGTTTGCTTCCGCGCTAGTCGTCTAGTTGTTTATGTGATTATTATGCAAGACTCATTCCTAGAGTTCCATTTTAGATATGAGCACATTGTTTGTCGTCTTTAGTAGCTATCCTTCTTATATGTAAGCCGTTTTTACGTGTACGTGATGTCAACAGTTCAAGTTTTCTATAGCTTTTCTTCCAGATTGATTCGAAGCCGTATTTTGTTGATAATCTTAACAACAACCTCTCACCATTTTGTATATAAATCTACATAACAAGAAGCTTCCAGCAACCTGATGTTTTATTCAGGTCGTCATTTGGTGTCTTTTGAAGGAAAAAACCGGTAATGTTCCAGTTCATTCTGAATAATCGTTCATAGGAACTTAAACATAGATATCGAGCTAGGCTGCTCTTCGGACCTCAAAAAGGTAACTCTTCACTTGATCAGACCAATGTGGAGTCAGGATTTAGAAATAAGGTTGACAGATGATGATGACTTTTATTTTCTTTATTCCATTAGAATTACAGTTGATGAGTTTACCGAGTATGTACTGATTCCACTTTCAACCTCGTCGTTTTTTATAGAATTAAGCAGCAGCAAGGTTTGCTCATTAATTTTGATGAGTTCGAACAAAAAGTAGCAGATCTATTGTGTATTTGTTCACAAGAGGAGGCTATCGAAAGTCCTAAGTAAACTGGCTATGTCTGTCAACTTATTTTAGATATGGACTTCGGTTTTCCAGAAACACTGAGGAAAGAGATTGCGGTTTATTGCAAATAGTTGAGGCCACTAATTTCAAATATCTTCACCATTTGAGTCTCACTTTGTATGCAGCTGATGACGAAAAGCTTAAACTATTTCTCGCTAGTCGTTTAAAAAAGCATAAGGTACTTGTGCAGGTTTCCCTCATTTTCCAGGCCGAAAGTGATGCCATTATCAAGCAACTTAACCAGTCTGTATCGGAGCTCACGTCGTCCCTCAAATCTGCAGAGGAAGTGTGTTTTTTCATCCTTTTTACACCTTTAGGGTACGAAGTTAATCATAGACGAGTTTCAAGCGTTCAAAGTAGAATGTTCAGCTAAAGAAATTAATCTCCAGGCTGAGAATGAGTTTGCTATTAGGGAATTGCAGTCGAAACATGATGAGGTTCAGCTTTTTGTCAATGATTATAAATTCTTAGGTGAAAACGAAGTTAGAAGAATCTCTTTCCAAAGAAAAGGATTTAGCCAGTCAAATCCAAGAGGAGCTTCAAAAGGACTTTAAAAGTCGTTTGGATTTAGCATTGAGCAATAATAAAGTGAGTATTTAGTAAGAGGCTGTGATAAATTACTTTCTCTTTTATTGGTCGAACTACGCAATCTATGGTGACTTTTCTCATGTATTTATGAGATACCAGGAGCACTTACTACTGGCTGAAACTCGTTTTGTTTTCCCAAAAATAGTTAACGGTGCCACCTTTAAAACGGTTCCTTGTCATTTGGAATGTGCGTATACAGCATTCGACACTGACTATCGTAGATCCGATTGCATGTTTCTATGCATACGGTCAAGGTGAAGCTCGCTCTTTTTCGTACTAAATTTGTTTCGCATGTTGAGTGCCATGTTCTCAGTCATTTGTGAGGTAGGACTTAGATTCTTTTAGAGATCCATCGATCAAATATTAACGCTTCCATAAGTTTCAAACAAGCATACCTCCTAATGGGGGAATTGACTGGATTGGTTGGTGGGTGAAAAAATATCCTATTCGGGAACACTATTTAACACCGAACTATTAGCAAGTGTGTGAACTGATGTACAGATGAAAATGCACTGTGAACTATTCATGGGACTTATCAACAATAGGTCCATACTCTATTTGCTCCCTCAGGATCCTGGAGCCCATGTACACCATTGGTTTGGAATCGGGATTTTCTAACTCCCCTAGGTGGGCCCTCCGTGTCCACCGCGCGGTTAAAGCGCCAGACATTCGCTTTTCGTCCCATCAGTTTCGTAAAAAACACCCCCGCCACGAGAAGGCAATGAGTAGGACTTCCCTGGCAAAGGATATATACGCATGGCCATGTGAGAGCATTTGGACAGGAAGAGCGGACTCTAGCCACTCTTGGACGTACCAGGACATTCGGGAGATGTATTTTTTCCATTGACTTAATGATATCCATTCACTGATATTGCCAAATTATATTCTAGCTAGTTTGTTCGTACTGTATCTTGGTTACTGACAGAAATGTGAACTTTATAATAGGAACACAGGTGATTCGACTAATATGCTAGTTTTTAAAATGTATACTTTTCTGTATGGATTATGTCGTCATGATGATGCACCATATTAAAGTCCTCGAAATATTATTTTTGTGTTTTCGAACTTCCAAATATTCATTTAACAGTTCGTTTGTTTATGAACCTTATCATGTCTAATGATTTCTTGTTTTGCTGATACAAATGTAGTCGAGTTGATGAAAACGTACCTATGCATTGTTAGAAATCTGATTTCTACTATAAGATATATCTCACCCTAACTTTCTCTTTACAGTAGACATTCTCGACTCATCGTAGCCTATTGTGTTGGTTTCTTTTCCCAATCGTCTGTGACGTTTGATCACATTTCAAAAAGGAGTTCTCTTATTAGTTATATTTGTTGGTCATAGACTTTTAATTGTGTGATATTAATACGATATTCAGTTACTTGTTTTAACTAGTTCTGGAGGTCAACTTGGTCTCCATCTATCGTTCTCGTGTTCCTAATTGGGTCTTCCAATCCACTGTTTTCTTGTTAAAATACCACAGTTTACGCAAACATAACACACTAGTTCCCGGTCCTTTTAGTTTCTTTTGGGCTACCTAATCTGTTACAATATTATGACGTAAATTGATTCTCCTCTTGGATTTTAACATTGTTTTATCCATATCCATGGCATTGCTGATATTTGCTTAAATAAGGAAATAAAAGTCTTTTGTTTCGCATTGAGCAGAATCTACGGGACCATCAGTCTGTCCTTCAAACACGTATAGAAGCACTACAAGAGAAAATAAAGTCTACAGAAACCGAAAATATTTCTTTAACTGAAGAAATCAAAAGTAGGTTTTACCTGTTTTCAATCAATCTCGTCAAAGGTATATATATATATATATATATATATATATATATATATATATATATATCAAAACATAAACTTGTGGCGATCTCAGTGCGGTTTTTTATAGCATTAGTAAAACTAAAACAATCTTTTATTAATTTTGATAGTTGAGAGAATAATCTTTTATTAACCTAAATAAGTACTTCTTGGCTGTTTTTTACGGATCTTTTTCTTTAAAAAGTATTACCCCTGTTCATTTATTTGCAGATTGTAAGACCCTTTGCGTGGCGCATTTTTTGTGCCTCATTGTAAATAGCTAGAAAACCTTATTTGTTAGTCAAAAAATATATATCCCAAATGAAATCAGAGTACGTAGTATAGATTTATATTGGTGTTTGTAAGGGCTCAACACCTCTTGGAATGTTGAACTTGTTACTTCTTTACTCCTTTTTGAGTCGCTGTCTATAGTGATTTCTTTTTTCTAGACATTGTAAGACTTAGTTGTTGCTGAGAGCTCTCTTGAACTCACAGAGCTTGTTAGCATCGAAGGCTCTATCAAACTTATATAGTGTTGCTTGTTCAACTATTCGCTGCCTTTTTAGCTTCATTTTTGTCTTGATCACCACAGAGACGATCCGAAGCTACATCATATCTTCTCATTATTCTTACGTCTTGGACCTTCTGAATTTTTTATTCATGTAGGTATTGTCAGTTTAGTTTCCTGTAGTGTGGTCCTGTAAGTTTTATGTACATATGTATGCATTTGTTGGAAAATGCTGCCATTTATGACGATGTTGTTGAAAGCACACAGATTTGTCAGTCTCTATCCATTGTACTTCCTTTCACCCGGTCCATATCGCTCCACGATGCTTTTATATTCGGTATTGTCCATTCTAACCTTGGTGTTTAGGTCCCCATCAGAATGGTCAGGTGTTTTAAGAGGAATTTTTTTACGATGAACTGCAGCCTCTCCAGGCGAAGTTCCTCTTTTTAATCTTTTTGTAAATAGTTTAGTCCTCATTGCCTGAAAAAAGTAAGCGACGTATTCATCTTCGCATTAATTGGAAATCTACTCTCCTTATTCCTGTTATTAGTTTATACATGTTACATTTTATTTTTAGACGTACGTTCTCAGTTGGATACAACCAACCGGGCATATGATCTACAAACAGAAGTGGTTAATCAGTTACAAAGTAAAATATCTATGTTAGAAGAAAATATGATTACCAAAGGTAAACAAATACTGGAGTTAGAGAATTCATTAACCAAAGAACATGAACAAAAGGTAATAGGTCATAAATTTACGTTACATAAATTGTTTTTAAATTTTGAGTCAGTATTTGGGATCTATTTCAATATAGCCGTATTCATTTACTTTCTAACTTATGCTACTTTTTCATTAGAACGCATCAGCACAGCGATAAAATCACTGGTGAAGTAGAAACAAAAAGAAGCTAGTTTTCAATTTTTTTTAAAAAACCAGTCGTCGTATCATTTTATGGATTCATTCTGTAGTTGATACATGTACGTTTTTACAACGTATTATGCTTCATCTACTTTCTTTCGGACAGGTAGGGGTGTGTTGTTTATGGTGGCAAGAGAATAAGTTGATATAAATTCTCATAGTCATTATTATACTAAAATTCCATAATCTCAGTCTCATTTACATTCGTTTATTCATGGTTTACAAAATCAGGTTTAGTGGGTCAAGTAACTCCAACAGTTTATAGGTATCTTTGTCAAGAATAGATTTGTTAACTTCGAGTAAATCCGGTAGGTTTCTGATAATAGAAGCACATTTGTCACATTTGAAATGATGAAAGAAACGATTTACGCGAAGTCACGAATCATCGTCTATTCAGTTTTCTACACATTGGTTTATTACAATATATTTTCGCTTTTATTATTCCTATAACTCAGACAATTCTTTTTACAGTACTTTCATACCTTGTGTTTATAACTTATTTGCACCAATCGAAGTGGCGAAACTATAATTTATGGACGACCTTTGAACGAATCTTAAGTGACCTTGAGAAATGTTAACCAATCAGTAAACAGTCAGCATAGAGTAAAAATATATTATACAAAACCAAAGAATTAGAGTGAATACACTTCTTTTATAAGGTCCAAAAACTTGTCGAGGTTAGAGAAAGGTTCAAAGGTTCCAAAATTGTAACGCATAAGGTAGGGTAACTCATCCATATGGCTCCATAATAGTTGGTCTCTGGAACCATGATAGGGTCACAAAAACCATCTCGGCCTCCACCACATAGCTTCGAAATTGTGTGTATTCTGGTTGTGTAAGTTTAGCATATTTATTATGGATATGTCCCTACAATATTCATACAACTGAACAGCCGAAGCTTCAGTAACATCTGCGATTATTGCAGCCAATACTACTATTTTCTGTTTGTTTCACAAATGCTCTTTGACTTTATAAATGTCTGTTTTCACTTCTCCCTAGATAAGCATAATTAAATATATGTTTCATTTAACCTCTTTGGCTTTCATGACTAACGTATATTCATTCATTTAGGAGTATGCTTAAATTTAACGAAAATTGTTGAAGCCTTGATTATCAATACTATGTCTAATATGATGTATCTACGGAACAGACCGTACAACCGTCATTAAATTAAGAAAATTTGAAAATTCGTCTTTCATCTCTGTATAGTTTTGTATATCTTTAGCAAGTTCCCTACTAAATTATTCTGTTTGTTTCATTATGTATAGATATTGTATTTTTAATAGAAAGGTTTTAATGAAAAATGTTCAGATAATTTGGGCAGATTTTACAGTTGCTTATAATATTCTCTTTTGTTTAGTTGCAGTTACTTGAACAGTCAGAACAACACTGTCGTAGCATACAAAATTTGGAGAAACATTTAGCTTCGAATACGGAAGAAATAAATAAATCCAATGAAATCATTAAACGCTTACAAAGTGAAGTCAAGAGTTTCCAAACAAAGGTAATGAAAGTTTTAAGGATTGTCTACAGTAATGATATACTATTATCATCATGTATCTTCATAAGTTCAAAATGTCAAGAAAATTAATAGGACGATATTATATTATAATGTATTGAAACGTTTTCTTCGAAACGTGAAAAAATGAACAACTAAGAAAATGTTTTCACTAGATCCTAGTAGTATGATCTATTTTGGATGCTCATGAACATAAATATTCAGACTGATAACGTTTTTATTCAACTTAGTATTGTTTGTTTGAATCTTCCCATCGATTTGTTAAGACTGCAGAGTGAACATCAACTCTGAGATGCAGGTACATCCAGCTGACGAGTCCCAAATAGGACGAAACGCGCGTCCTGGATTCCACTGCTAGCTACTATCCATCTCTGATAACGTTTTTGTTTGCAAATTTTCCGTGTTAAATCATATACTCTCTTTTCAATAGAAGAGTAGCCATGTAATTCATCAAGAAAGTGCAGATTTATGTATACTGTTTGGTGTCATGTATGGTGTCTAATAATACTACCTATGTTGTCCAGTCCAAATTAAATTAGACAGGGTTCGAACCTATAACTTACTGGTTAAAAGTCGTGTACTCTAGCAACTAAGCCGTTTCTTTACATATTTTCTTTTTATACAAACGATCAGTTACGTCACCATATTCTGTAAGTTATATCTAATTACTCGTTATTAAGTCAATGTTATTACCTACCTGGTCTATTACCACTTATTGTTTCGCATTAGTTCGTGAAATTCTCATCGAGACCTTTCGTAGTTAATTTCTCTTCTATTAAACACAAAGTGAAAAATATGACGGAAAGCAATACCTAACTTCTCCACGTTGACTTACTTGAAGTCTCCATATCTAACCAAAAATGATCAATCTTGTGGAATATAGTTAGTTTTAGAGTGCGACACGTTTGGTTAACATCAAAATTTTCTTTTAAAAATAAACAATGTACAATGGTTTCGCTATTATGTCATATTCTCAGCAGCAGAATATAAGTTAACAAGCTCGGACATCTTCAAAGATCAACAAGTAGTAACATGATAGCATCTGAAATAAGAGTCACGGATTCGTAATTATATTTGGAAAAGTGAAAGAAATTAATTAAGCTTTCAATTTGTGTCACTAAGGCACTGAAAGAATAAATGATGGTATTTTAATCATAAAAATTAGGATTTAGTTCCTGATTGCCTTGACTTTCGAAAGCAGAAAAATACAATTCAATAGTTATTGTAAATGTGCAAATTATATTTATCTGGTGTTTTATATTTAGTAGATGATGAAAAATCTAACTAATGCTATCACTTAGCTACTTTAAAGGTATGTAGACTATTTAGTGTATGTTCAGTAAAGCATGTATATACCTTATTCTTCGTCATTCTAAATGACTTATTTATGAGTACATGTTAACAAGTTTCT
>CALYCS020000066.1:0-32313 GCA_944470415.2 Schistosoma rodhaini
TACAAGTTTATACAGATACGGTAGTGATAATACAAAGAAATATGCAAATTCTTGTTGTCCGAATAACATTGTCTGTTAAATAAGTTAATAAAAGGGCTTGAAGAAAATCTACCGTAGTCGAAATAGACTGTAGAAGAGTTGTTATAAGGACTTAACCTAGATCGACACAACTTCTCTCCTGTATGTTATTGGGTAGACAAATCTAGAACGTAGCAAAAGCCAAAACCAATTTCTTGAAACTGATTTCCACTTACGCCTCACATTGGTAATAATTTGGTCATGATTACAACGAATCCCTATTCATATAGATCATGAATTCGATTGGACAACATAAGTTTATGTGGCTGAAAATAAATTAAACTACAGGCAAGTTGTCCTAAAAGAAACAAACAAGTAGACTACAAACAGGAAACACCAGCTAAAAACCGCCAAATGCAAATGATTCATGTGGCTAGCTAAAACTGTAAAAATGAAAACATAATCATGATAACATGAGATAGTTTGATAAGACATATAACTAGTAATGAAATCAATCGCTCATCATGAAATAAATAAGAATAATAATCATCCCTGTCAAATAGAATGAAGGATAAATATATGATTCATCATGAAGCACACATACATTGCATCCACATTTGATATTACACATTCATCATGTTGTGTGAAAAGTAAGTATAGTTGAGTAGTACACTCCTCATCTATTTTACATTACGTAGAGTTGTTGTAAAGTAACATATAATTAGTTAAATTGGTGAACAATAAAGTAAATCATGTTCGTTCGTGTCCAATCAAATCAAAACCTTGTGAACGAAATAAGTAATTACAAATAAAATTAAGTTTTATAAAATAATTTGAATAATCCGTAAAACCCGTAGTTTATAAATAAATGAAATTTGTGAAACGATTCTACTACGAGTGATAGTTGTTTGCTTGGTAACATATGGTTCAGTTGATATACTTTGAGCAACATATTATGCAATAACGTAACATGGCTTAACTAAAATAAACACAAGTTTGTTGATAATGCATATCGCTAGAAAAACGATGGCATCTGGATAATTCTAATTTCCCATTTAACCAAAGATACATTTGATAAGTTTTCATAGACTAAGTGATCCCAATTAAACCACCACTGGAAACCTAGAAGCACCAGAGGATCGTTTTGTTCTCGTATGGAACGTCTCAGCAGTGCTCACCCATGAACTTGCACCAAGGAATCGAATCCAGGACCTTTTAATCTCACTAGCCAACGCTTAACCTCTAGACCACTGAGCTGACATCCGTAGGTGTTGATGTTTGGATCCAACCAATTCACGATACTGAGCAACCACCACCAATTCCTCTCGGTAGATAACTGTCTCACACCCGACACTGCAGAACATAACTGACAATGGCTTCTCGTAAGGACTCCACGAAATATACCTTGAAGCTAGTCAGCAGTGAACGTATAAACATTATTAGTACAGAGGGATTTTTGGGTTTTGTAAAAATTTCATAGATCAGATCATGAACCGATCTTAGACCCTCATTACAGACCGCTCCTGATAAATTATAAAATTATCAAACAGCTTATTGATAATTGCATCAACCGGTTGCTTATGAACATAATTACTTCAGCAATATATTAATACAGTAATGATGAAAATTCATTTTATTGACTTTGATTGGTTGCTTCCCATGAATTTTTGTATGTGAAGTTTTATTGATGTTCAGCAAGTGAATTGAAAACATGATGTTGAATACAGCCAAAGAAAAACCATTGAAACAAACACTTATTTCATCGTCACTTGATGATGATTCATTTCTGAAACTACAGATAAAAACACAATCATTATTTTGAGAATGATCTATATCTTGTTTGATTCCTTTGTTTAAAATGGTTCATAGTCTCAATAAAAACTAAATATTCTCTACAACCCTATACTAATATTTTTCAAAACTGAAATCATGAGTCAATTGAAGCTAGATCACCATCGAAAACCTGGAAGCACTGGACGGCCGTTTCGTCCTATTATAGGACTCCTCCGCACTCGCGATATTCGAACCCAGGATCTACCAGTCTCGCGCCAGAGCACTTAACCGATAGACCACTGATCTGGCCGGCATCCAACGGTGTTAATGTCTAGCTTCAACCAATCCACGACGTTTAAGCAACCGTTCACCAATTATCATGTGTTCACTAGTGACTGCCTTTGAGAGGTGATTCTCGGAATTGTAGTGAGAAGCCATGACTATTGGAGTTCAACTGTGTTGGTTGTGAAGCGGTTACCCATCGAAGATAACCGAAGATGGTCGCGCAATGTTGTGGATTGGTTGAAGTTAGACATATACACCGCTAGATCCCGGCTTGTCGGTCTAGAGATTAAACGTTGGCACGGAACCAGGGTCCTATTTTTGATCCGTAGATTTGATCGTAGAATTTCTCTTCTGAGAAGTCCCGTACTACGACGAAATGGCCTTACAGTGCTTCCAGATCTTCAGCGGTGGTCTAACATTGATGGGATCATTATCTCAATAAAAATTCCACAATCTCTACAACCCCATACTGAATCTTATTTGAAGCCTCTCTGGTGTTATAGTGCAATACCATTTTGTATAATATGTTGTTTTCTCCTGGGCAATGGTTAGTTTAATAGATAAACTATATGATCGTTAATTATTTGTTTCTTCTGGCAGTCTTTCACAAAAGTGGCCACTCTGGTACCTTATGAAAGGTGTGTGGTAATGTCGAGTTGCGATTGACTATGATTACTACTAAAGGAAACGTCGTATCAGTTGCTAGGTTAGACCCATCCGAAGGCCAAATATCAGAAGGCAGTTGAAGGTTGTAGTAAAATGTATTTGTTGGCGATCTCGTGGTATCGAAATGTTATTGAGATTGTGCCAAAATCCATAAGCGAGACTACTGAGAGTGCAAGAGTTTGTGCAAGGTCGCAAACAACAAAAGAGTGGTTTTTTGGAACATCTAAACAAACAGGTACAGTAAAGCGACCACTGATAAAGTTGATTATAATTATTGTTTCCATTACGCCAATCGCGTTCTCTTCATAATAGTAGGTCACTACAGGTGATTAGTAAATCGGTATACCACCTCTAAATGATCTCCGGAAATCAGGAGACGATCCAGCCTGCCTTCCATGTGATACATTTCAGAAATCATAAAAATTTTAGAAATCTTCGGAATTCCAGTCTCTCGAAAGTCAACACCGTTACATCATCCAATGTCATACTGACGGGACAACAGGACAAAGAAAGAAGATATATTCTAAATATATCCATAATGGTGGCTTAGACCAACTACGACAAGCATTATATTAAACAAATCAGACCTTGGATTAATCTGAGCTTTCTGTAACTACTAATGATACCATATAACTTATTATCATTTATATCAATACATTCAGAAAACTATGAACAGGATTTTGGTTCAGATAATGTCGAAATTCAGGATCAAAAACGTTTTGATAATTCCAAAGAATTTTTAATAGCATGCTATTGGGGTTAATCTTCAGTCGGTAGACACATGAATACAAACTCATTTTATCAGTCAATATAGAAAAGATTATTCAAAGTTTCTATCGAATTTCGATTGAACAAAACACTTAGCAGGAGTTCAAAGGCGAATAACAATTATAAAATCTG
Source organism: Schistosoma rodhaini (assembly GCA_944470415.2). Classification (NCBI taxonomy): domain Eukaryota; kingdom Metazoa; phylum Platyhelminthes; class Trematoda; order Strigeidida; family Schistosomatidae; genus Schistosoma; species Schistosoma rodhaini. Next base: position 3,643 of record CALYCS020000066.1, read on the forward strand.
CTTCAGAATCTAGTCACATACAAAGTCATCAGAATGGGATAATTAACTTTTGTGAAATAACAGAAGACCTTACTTTTACTTGAAGTAGGCTTTGGTGATGTCCAGTAGAATGATATTGAAACCTTTTCAAAGAATCGAGCCCTTCACCTCTTGACTGACTCTACATGACTCTACACTAATATATCTATAACTATATCTTTATCTATCTATCTATCAATATTATATATATATAACGAAATGTTTTGGTCATAGGTCAGTATTATAGTAGTTATGTTAGAATTAAAACATGAATGTTGAAAATATGTAAAAAAAAAATACAAAAGTGGAAGAAATTAGAAAATTATTTAAATATTTTTGATGAGAAAGATTTATTCAAAGTTTCGCTAAAAATTCAGTTATTTACGGATTGACAAGGTAGCGAGAGTGGTTGAAGAAACCACTTTCAGATTCAAAGGCTAGGTTTGTGAACATGGATCCCAATAGCTTCAGCAATGTGCAAAAGAAGAACTCGTAAACTATGTGGTAAATTCGATGAAATGTGATGGATAACTTTAAACGCTTCATTTAAGTCAACTAGATAACCTACGTCCTTCAAATTACAGAGAACTGAACCCTGAATCACACTTACCTGTCCCTCCCTCAACCAAGACGGATGGTGTTCTGCTATGTAATGATGGACTTGCCGAATTGTACGCCCTATATAATTGGCTCCACGAGAGCGGTTGAATTGTTAAATACACAGGGATGTAGCTAATTCAGGAAATCTGTCTTTATTGATAGTTTTATTATCGGGCGGTTGTAGAAAACCCCATTCAGTTCGGCATCAGTAAATGCTTTTTGCACCGCCTTTCTTAACCTCTGAGTTACAATTTCTTCGATTGTATCATGGAAGAATCGTAATTTTGAGAACATTACTTTCTTCATAACAGATGTCATGGAAAACCACCAATCGAATATCTCTCTGAAATGTAAAACATTTAACTAACAAACATGGACAACCGGTAACTTGAATAGTACACACATTGTTTACAATAAAAGTATTACTCGGATAAATTCAATTTCGTTTAATATTGAATATAAAGAGCATTAGTGTTGAATTGCATCATCCATTATATGTTATCAGTATAATTTATCAAATTATAATTAAAATTGAATGCCAAACATATTCACTAAATGAACAATAAAATATTTTTCTCTTCACTAAGCAAACATTTACTATTCCACCTACATTCCTATGAAATTAATTGGTTTACCTTAGTTACATAGAAATCAATTTCACTAACATAATCTAGTTTCAATGAAATGTTTTTGTTTAAACTTTAAAAAGTCGACAATCAAAACTGATTTGATTCCCTAAATAAATAAAAATACACTTTTTTGGTCATTTTTCAAATTATTTCATTATCATGTTTAGAAAAAAAATTCCTTTATAGTTGATGTTATAAATAAAGCATTGGACAGCTGTTTTGTTCGAGAATGGGACTCCTTGTCAGTGAGTATCTATAACCCAGCCACATCTTTGAAACAAGCTTCAAACTTTCATCTACCCTCACGTTTCTGACTTGTATTTTTTGTGTAGACTGTTGTTAACACGATTCAGATAATTTACGATTGATTGAGTGGTGTCCAATATTATTTTTGGCTAGTCCTTTTATTTTTATTTGAGTCGCAGATACCTAGCGTCTCAACAGAATACATACGATATTGAATAACTAGGCTGCTGGACACATTCGAACTTGATCGATAAAATTTTATCACTAATAAAAGAATAGCTTGAAATACATGACACTAATCGCTACCCAGTAATAAATCAATTGTAAATATATTTTACTCTGACTGGAAGTCAAACACATTAAAAACAATTCATCGGCAACGTCTGTATCTGTCAGGCTGGGTAAAGCAGGAACACTTAGCTAACAAATGCTGATTGGTAAGGAACCTATGTCCAGGATTTTTTGTTCACTGTCTCCGACTACCCAACACGATTAGGATGATATATATTCTAAAGGTTTTCGAAGTTGATTTTTGTTCAAATAAACCACAAAACAAAAAATACTAGATACAAGTTATGATATAAATTCTATTACTGACATGAAGATTCCCTTAGCTGACAGATTCTTAATAGAACAAAACCTTTATCCCTCATTTCAACGTTCCCCAATATTCAAAAGTTCAATGAAATACCTACTATGGAAGACTATTATATATCAAATTATAGAATGGAAATTGTTTCTTAGTAAAGCTATCATCTTAAGCATCGAAATAAAATAAAAGGGCAGTCATTTAAAGATTCTCAACATTAATTAGCTTATAAAACAAATTTAACTTAAATCGATTTTAGTTATTTGTCTAAGCAATAGTAAATTTAAACTATTATTATAGTAACTAAACTTTCAACTTCAATCTGTTCGGGAATCTATCAAGCAAAACACAAAATTTTTTCCAAAAGTTACTCATCACGTTCACAAGGTTTTGATTTGATTGGACACGAACGAACATGATTTACTTTATTGTTCACCAATTTAACTAATTATATGTTACTTTACAACAACTCTACGTAATGTAAAATAGATGAGGAGTGTACTACTCAACTATACTTACTTTTCACACAACATGATGAATGTGTAATATCAAATGTGGATGCAATGTATGTGTGCTTCATGATGAATCATATATTTATCCTTCATTCTTTTTGACAGAGGTAGTTGATTAATAGGCAAATACTAGCAATCACCAGGATGTATGATTTAGTACAAATTTTATTCGATCATTTGTCACTTGATTAACTAGTCAATTAATTGTAAAACTATTCTAAGTGTACGTTGTAAAACACGATTTGGTTTTTGCTACTCTAATTGTTATGAGTGATGGAAGTGACCGTGTGGAGTACCTGTAACATTCTATGCTGATAAATTGTCAGTTAGCCCAAAGCGAAGCACAGGTACTCTACGGCTTTTAAAGTTTAGACTTCTTTCAATAGAGAAATTAATTTAATGTTAGTGAGTTCATCAAGTAAAATACAAAAATGAAGATGGTGTTATTATTTATGTGATGTCTATATTATATGAAACAGAGACGATAACCATATTTGTGCTTTACAAATTGAATCGAATATATTTTTTAGTCAAAGTCTCTATATTAATTTGTAAATGTGCACTTAGTTTCATCTAAATAGTTCTTTTTTTCAATATCTCAGGCACCTATCTACAATGAATTTTATCTCAGTAAAATGAGCATATTCTCGACTGAAACATGATCTCTCTGTCTCACAGATATTAAAAATTATTTCTTTCCTATTGTGTTGATTATGAAATATCGGTTGAAAGCAACGCAATTTAGGTAAAACTAATTCAAGCGGAAAGGTGCATTGACACGTTTGTGTGCAAATCAGATGTTTTATTCAGTAGAAAAGTAAAGGAAAGTTTGTGCAACAGCATAAAGATATTCAAGACAAATAATGTTGGGAAACAGAGTTTTAGGGACGGATAAGTTTAAAAGTTTCATTTTCCGTAGATGCAAATGTTTTTTTTTAAGCTCTTCATTACATTTACACCAAATTTAATTATACGTTGACCAACTGAATGTTATATGTCGACTGAAATAAAGGATATCCACATTCGATAATTTTGGAAACTAAACTTAAATGAAGACATTGTTACTACTTTCCTTGTGAACGAGAACACATTTGGGAACAATCGATGCATTTCAATACAAAATTACAGAGCATCTTGGTAAAATATAGGGAACCATACACTGAACCTTTTTACAGTATTCACTTCCTATTGTTTGAGAATACTATTTTTAAACTGAATGAATTTGCCATGAAACGTCATGTTGGAAATTAAATAAATTAATAATTTGAACAATTTACTCTTTAAAGCAGCTCACATGCAATTGAGTTTGTTTACATGTAATTTGGTTAAGCCTTTTGTTAACTTATTTAACGGACAGTCATTCATACAATAACCACCTATCTATTCTATTGTACCTTTACTATGTGCGCTTGAGCATTGTTTACTGCCTACGCTTGTATTCATTCTGCTAGCCTTATTATTATTTGCTTAATTGATTTGATGATTCATGCATTTCCACTTGTATATATATGTTCATCTTAATCCTGTTGATTGATGCGTTGAATCGCCTACTCACTGTACTCGCTTACTCGATCACCCTATCAATCGATCTCTCGCTCGGTAATTCGACTCGCGCGCTCACTCGCCTGCTTTATGGCACTAATCTTTCATGCTTGCTTAACGTGCCTGTAATTTTGGATATATGTGTGTGGTCCAATAATAATTGCAATCAACACTTAGTATTCGCCTTCTGATTTACACACTGTTGGGGCGTTATCGAGTAACGGTTATCAGGACGAACGATACACGAAGTTTAAGGATAATATCGAATATCGACCACCACACTTTACAAATTATTTTTTAGATGTTGAGATTACTGAATATCTTCAAATCTAACTGTCAACGTTACAGTACATTATTAAGTACTTACAGGCTTATGACATTAAGATTATTGGCAGATTGTATTTTGATAATACATTTAAACGAAGGCGAATTGATAAAATTTACTAAAGAATGTTTTCTGGATGCTTGCAGTTAAATGGTTTAATTAAATGAGACTGGTATTCTAGTATTTCAAACTAGTGATCTGCATAACAATGACATCTCAAGACAGATACGAGCGAGTAAATATAATGAATAACCATAGATAGTACTATTGTTAGAGAAATAAACTATTTACTTTGACAGACGCGCTATAAGTCATTAGTATATTGTTAAAACAATCATAGAGCTATTCATTTCTTATTGAGAATACCCAAGTTTTACTAGATACAGTTTTATAGGAAATCTAATTTCCTGCATGATTTCTGACCTTTCCTGTTCTATAATTTTTTGTACGCTTGAAGGTCGTGTTTTCGTTACCATATATATATTGAGGTGTTCCATGTCAAATAATTCCGCTTTTAGTGTCAGTATTTCAGACGTTGCGTCCTCTTCATGTGTTAACTGTTGAAGCGTAGAGTCTCAGTTATTGTTATCGTGACTGCTATAGAACTGTTCGCATTAGAATAGTCTGATCATTCTTGGGCTCGAAAAGGTCGTGAACCAACAGTAAACCACAAAACCGTGACCGCATTTTAGAAAATGTTAGCATACATATTCTTATCCGAATTAATTTTCTTGAAGTTTATTACTCTCGTTGAAGAAAAAACTACAAATTTATTGTTAAAGAACAAAATACGGTTAAATGAAGTAGTACATAGTGAACTATTTCAAAAAAGCAATAAATTTAATATGTGAATGTGTATGGAAGAAGGTAGAGTGTTTAATAATGAATACACTTCAATTAAAATGACCAAAATGTATGTAAATTTAAAGCAATTATATAAATCACAGAAGATTATGAGCTAGGTCATTCATAGAATGTATTTACTGATTGCTATGCAAACAAACAAAACAATGGTAACATGACGATGAATAGATAATTTTGTCATTCTGTTACATCTATTTGTTGAGCAACGATCGATTGTATACTCATGATCCAATTGATTATAGGCAGATCCACAAAATTTGCTAGTAATTCCAGAACTATGAGTTGTCTGAAAATGTAAATTAAAATCAAATATTCAATGGCGCATATATATCTGGTGCAACTCTTGGACCAATGTTCGTGTGTTCAAATAAATTAAAATTTTACATAGGTATATGAAACGTTGGACATATCATTTGAAAGGTACCAATTAATTTATTCGATAGGAATAATTTAATGAAATATAGAATAATTTGATTGACTCAATTTACTTGATAGAATAGACAACGAATTATGTGTCCTCTGTTTTTCATTCTTATCATTAATTTTAAAATAATTACTGATTTCATTATAAATAAATTACTTTGTTAAAAAAAACCTACTAGTAACTCGTGCAAAATATCTAAAATGTACATGTAGTGTCGGTTGCTATGTAAAGTCCATGTACCTTATCCTAGTTTCTGGACAGGCCAATTCATCCATTCCTGTTGAGTCACGTTTTGTCTTTGTTAATTATACCCTTTTAAGAAACTTGACTGTTTTCATATGAGTGTATGTGTGTACACGTCTTATCCTACTCATCACATATCTCTAAATTATTTTTATCTGGCTATAAATATTAATTAGTGTTTCATGAAATGGAGTTGGCTCACACGCCTTTTCCACTGAGCATCATTTAGCTTCGCTCTTTTCTTTTCGCTTCGTTCCTCTGACTGTCTGTCCAGATCAGTGATTGCACAAAATATATATATTCAAAAGTGCATTCTGATATTCGACTTCTTTAATTCCGTTATACATTAAAGTGGATTAATTCGGTGATTATATACGAGAATTGACGATATGAATATTTCGATGACAGACAACATACAATATAATTGGAGTCAAATCTAGGACCAAAAAATACATTTTTCTATTTGTCAGTTTGCAATCCCATGGCAATATAAATAAATATTTGTATTTTCAATAGTTGAGATCATGAGTCATTTGAAGCTAGACCACCATGGAAAACCTGGAAGCACTTTATATTTTTGAAAACAGTTGCAGAAAGAAAAAAGATCAGTATTTGATTGACATTGCTTTAACTGTTCTTTACAATTATAAATATACTCACATTTACACATTACAATTTCTACTTATTTAGTTAGAACATTGTAAATTTATAACCGATAAACATACAAGAAATAGACATGATTAGATTTATAAGCAGAGATGGATAGTGACTAGTTTATAATGCTTATAATGCCTGTGACTTCAAGCGATATTGAGGCAATCCTCACAGGATGCATATATGTCAATACGAGACTGATCAATTTCAGTCTTAAACATCAATAGGAAAACTCAAACAACCAATACAAACACTGAAATGATCGGATTTGGTTTACTTTATTTCTGATATTTAACAAAAAATATACTACTGATATCCATCAATAATATAGCAGTTGATAATTTTCAAGAAATTTGATTTAAAATTTACATAATTAACTCGAAATGAATTGAGTTGCAAATCATTACTTAAACTTACCATACATCTTCCAACACCCTCTATAATTATGTAAATAGTAATATTTTCACAATCAAGACTAGTATAACAACTGATTGAATCGTCTGTAAAATCAATTAAAAGAAATGTCATCATTTTAGAATCTTTCAAACAAATACAATACAGTTAGCATCGATAACAAAAAAACTGAGAATATAAAAACATGATTTTGATGGAGTTTTATTCTTTGAGCTGGATAATTTTGTCGTGGAGCTTTCATCGTTATTCTGAACGACATCACCAACGCAAACATCAAGTAGAAAATATATTCAGAAATAATCAATGATATGTTTCAAAGTAAACATATAATAAAAATATTTTGAACTATACAAATAAAAAAAATCGCTACTTATTAACAGCCAATATTTTAAGTAAAGATGAATAGTGGCTAGCAGTGGAATCCAGGACGCGCGTTTCATCCTATTTGGGACTCGTCAGCTAAATGTACCTGTATCTCAGAGTTGATGTTCACTCTGGGACTCGAACTCAGTACTCTGAGATGCAGGTACATCCAGCTGACAAGTCCCAAATAGATCGAAACGTGCGTTCTGGATTTCACTGCTAGCCACTATCCACCGTTGCTTACAATGCTTGTGAATTAAGGCTATATCGAGGCAATACGCACAGTATGATAAATATCAAATCCTTTTGTGTGTACATATGAAGTTTCACCACTTGTTTATTTTTTTCCGAAATGTACTAATTTTGTTATGATTTCTGTATTCGTAGTCTATGGTAGTTTTTCTGTGGTTTATCATGCTTTTTCACTTCGATATCAGCTAAGTAAGTAAGTAAGTAAGTAATTGAATTAGTTCATTTGCATAGATTTTGAATACTTAAATATAAATCCATACAATTTAACAGTTTATCTGTTCAATAATCAGTCACTCAAACAAATGGTGAACAGAATAAAATCGTCATTTAGTGGATACTTACAAGCAGTAAATAATTTGCTAGGGATAACAAATATCGGATCAATAGAAACGAATCATTTCACTAAGATGAAGTTCATGTTGACAGCTTTTATCTACTTACTTCGTTTTCCTCCAATTACTCCATTATTACACAGATCCAAATAGCACACATCCCGATTCTCAGTTGGAAAGTTTGTTGGAATTGTATTATTACGCAAACATATTCTGTGTACTGAATAATTTGCACCGGCAACCTATGATTTAATTACAAAGATATAATTATTAAAGTGATGTAAAATATCCTACAGATAACTTAATAGGGTGAATTTAACTAAAATAAATACGTTAGCCTTTATACATTTTTCACTCACAGTACCGTATAGTATTTCAATTTCGTCATTTAATATGTAAGTTGATGAGCAACGACAATGTATTCAAGATTCATCAGAATATAATCGGAGAAACGAAAGCAGCTTTGACTATACTATACTCTTAAGAAGTGAGCAAAGGCTGTAGATCGTTTTTTATTCAACTAAACTATGATCTAAATACAATTAATAAATATTTGCTGATTCAGTATGGTATTCTAACGCTTTCAAACGTTTGAGTGCGATCTATATGTAAATCTGAATTTCAGTGAAACTATTCCTCCAATAAGGAATGCGAAGAAATACCGAATATGAATAATACCATGTATGCGGCATATAATTCTAGTATCTTGGAAACCATGAATATTAAAAATCATCAAACAAAGTATGGTTTCTCATCTAAGATGACATACAGATTCCTTCTTAAATTCATACAAGAACTTATCAATCTCATACATAAGAGGATTATCACTAACATCTCAATACTAGAAACATGTCGCTAATTTGTATAACCTAAGAATGAGAATATTTCGTAAACTTGTAAGTGACTTTAGAAATACGGTTATTGAAATTGTTTTAGTTAATTTATAACCCTGTACAATATAAACGTAAAACGGCTCTAAATATAAAACTCCATTTCGTGTTCAACTTGCTTATCGCGAGTATTAAATTAATAATTCAAATGGTAAGTCATTCAAATAAATATGCAAATATATTGTTATTTAGGTATTTTTATTTCGAAATTTAACTCACTGCACACGAAGTACAGTTTTCATTTGATATTGACTTATTCGTTACTATGGGGCAGTAATCACACACATGACATTTAATTGATTGAATTTGATCTGTAAAAAACAAAGTTAGTAGGATCATGTGGTATCTAGAATAAATTTATTTTAAAATCAACGAATTACTCATCAATTGAATAGGTAATATGATTTTCTTAAACATAACTGGAATCAGACAGGATAAAAACCACCATTAAAGTATCATTAAATATTTCTCCTCAACACAATCAATCAATCCACAATTCATCAATTTCTAAAATATATTTAATACTCAGATTTGTTTTGGTCCTTCATGAATTTCGTAAGAGAAAAACAATGTATTTTGATGTCAACCAATCAAAGTAAATAAGCTGTTGGATGAAAGATGAAAGAATTCATTGATTCAAGAAAAAACTTTCAAGGGAAATTAATCACAGTTGATTAGTATGCGAGTACATTCAATGTATAAGGTTCATGATTCGTTTTATCATTTGAGAGGAAAATCTCATGATGGTATGAATATCTGATGTGTTGTTGTTTGATGAAAATCAAACTAATGCGATCGAGCACTATAATGAATAAGTGGGTGGTGAAAACATTTGTCTATATTCCATGACAATTGAACATTCATATTGAAGATTGTAGGAACCCTATTGTTGTAGATCATTTATGAACTGATAAAATGATAATGTGTTCATTAAAAATTGTTCGGAAGCAATATGAACTTTAGTTAGATTTCATAGATTTATAAGTATAAATAATTTTCTATCTGTGGCTGGGTGACTACTGTACGTTTTAACTAGACTTTGAATGTTTAATGCTCATTTTCATATTAAGCGAATACTGTTAATTATTATCCGTGATAAACGTATTAGCATTTATATTCAAGCAGATGTTTTACAGACGGTAGAGTCGTTGATTGCATAAATCTTTCATATGACAAAGAAATTATTCAACTATTTTGTCAAAAGAAATTTGAGCCATTAGTGAAAGTAGTTTGACTATGAGAATGAGTTTGTTTATCATTATATACGTTATTAGTTATGAACAATATATCCAAGCGATTCTGGAAAACTTTCAACATTCTAGTTAAATTTCCAGTTTATATGACACTGCTACATGAAAAACAAGAACTATACACATTTGTCTAACTAATGACAGTAAACTACTTTTCATTTAAAGTATAAATTTACTAAAACTACGTAAGTAATTTGTAACGAATTAAGAAGAAATGCCCTATGAGATCTCATTTTTATGCGTCATGTTTCTAAAAAGTGAATGTATTTTGTGGTACATGAGTCCATGTACAATTCATTGCCAACAGTGTTTTATATATGCAAGATTACGACGACAGTTTATGGTTATGATTTTCTTAGATATATATATTTAGGCTGTAGATTACACTTTTAGCTGAACGAAATTGATTACGAACAGAGAGTATTTGGGAGTTGGAAGTTCTCAAAACAATACTTCAGAATCATTATCTACCATAATTTCCTCTTCGAATTGTACGAATCGTAATTTTAAACATTGTTCACTTAAAGACAAATCAAATGTGTGCTACAAAATAAGAATCGAATTACTTACGTCTATTGAGTATATTGAATAAGAAATATATCAAGATTGCAACATACTTCAAAACTCCATTCATTATTCAAGAAAATTAGAATGCACAAATGTTCGAAAGTAACGTATATATATATATATATATATATATATATGTATAATAAATGCATTTCTAGTCTTGTTACGATCCATCCATAGACATGCACCTTCATAATCTACGCACATGAATTACCCAATTAATAACTAGAATATCGGAAGTCAGCTATTAGAATCTGTCTATCAATCACACTTCCATGGGACTTAACTGGAACTATAGAAGTACTGTTGAATGAACCAAGTATTAGACTATATTGTTATAATTTATCTCACTCGACTAGATATAAAAGGAAATTTAGAAAATGTTATGAGCAGTAATAAAGTACCAAGGAGCAGTGATGTATATGCATGATTGTTTTGTGAATTAAGAATTGGTTTATTGCATATAACTGAAGAGAAGAAATTATTGTATCATAATCATCATTTAACTTCATAATACATGTGAATAAATATCAATAATCCATATATTTTCTTTATTATTCCTTACAGAATCTTTCACAGATACGACAGTGGGATTGTGGTTCATTAAAACAAATGGATAATGCAGTTTGTGGTCTACTGACATCGAATAACTTAAAAGTGTACATACTAATGGTATTCGAGTATCAGTGTTACAATATACCTCCTGGTTCCTTTCTAGTAGTTTGATTTCTCGGAACCAATCAACTTACAAATGAACTCATTGTTCAGAAAGAGCCTACAATAATGCAGTAAATAATTTGATTTTCGTCAAAGATTACAATTCATTCATATCATATAATGTTAATTTATTAATATGTATTCGATGAATTCAATACATATTCATAATCAAAATTTGTGAAAATAAACAATTGATGGAGTACAGTGGATACAGTAAACATATTTCTGTGTTGCCCAATTGTTTTCTCTATAAAGCGTTTTATTCATTTTGGTATAATCATTCTTTTTATTCAAATGAAATCTGTTAGTCAAACATGAAATGAATGAACAATTCCACCTACATTTTTAATGACACAATGATCTTCAGATTACTACTGAACTATTCAATTTGATGCATGACCAGTTCACATTATGATAGATTCTTTTTTTCCCACTTATCTTCCCTCAACGTTGTTGATCAGCCAACCTTATTTTTGTGAAGTAACCACAAATCTGTTGTTAAACTGTACAAGTAATTCAAGTGTATAAATATATATTTATTGTTCATTAACTTGACAAATAAATTTATTTAATCTGTTTTCTCTAACTATATACTACTTAAAGGAAATATTACTATTCAATAAATGTTACTTATCATCAACATGTACAGTATTGTTTTAAAATATTTGTTTCAATGAAATGGTATACTTAAACACCAAATAGTTTGGTGTCATTTTTCATGATGGAATATACTACGGAAAACAATAACTGTTATTTCTTTCAAACTGATATTGTACAATATGGTATTTTTCATTACCATCATTATGGAATCTTTACGAACAGTCATTCGTTATATGAAACAATCATTACCAATAAATAAATTAATATATTTGTAATATCCCAGTGAGAAAAAGAATTAGATTTTATCACGTTTCGTCACTTAGTGTTCTTATATCCTAGTGAAGACATAAGTATGGGTAACTTCCTGGATCTATTAATGGACTATTATTCTATACATATTCTTATTGTATAACTATTGAGTAACTAAATTGTGTATATCTATATTCATCTTATTATAAACTTCATTTTGACCCATGAATTATTATTATACTTTTTACTGTCCCTAAATTATATTCAGTTTGTTGATTATTGTATCCCACGTTCACAGCCACATTTGTCTTGATCTTGTACAAATATTAATTTCTGTTTTATGGTGTGATGCGGTCTGTCTGTCTGGTATATAAACTGAGTAAGCTTGAAATAAAGGACCCGCATAGATTCGCATAGCATAAGCTGTGATTGGTGTTCTGGACTCCATTGAAAGGGCTAGGCGGACAAGGGATCAATAAGGACGCTACACTACTTATACTGGTCGAACGTCATTGATTTGTCACAGTGTTAAAATCGGAAAAGTTGTATTTTGATTGGTGGATAATTCACGTTATAAAAGCTGGACATAGAAATCAATAACAAATTAGCATCTGTCTTATATTTTCTATAAAGTCATAACAAGTGTAAGCCACTTCTTCAGAGAATAAATTTACCAAATTAACATTAATCTAAGTTTAAGTAGTACAACGGAACAATATTTTCATTGTAATAAGTACAAAAGCAAATCAAGTACAACTAACACAATTCAATTACAAAAATACAATCAATCATTCTGTGAATGTATAACTAGTTAATTAATGTATACAAAAAATGATGTTGGTTACATTTTCTGTTTGTGGAAAAAAATATTGGAACCAGGTTTTTATATTAACGAAATCAAAGGATAAACTTGTTAAATGTGTGTTGTATTGTATTGATCAGAAAGTCATTTAGAATACAAAGATTAGATAGCTTCAATAAAGACACTCATGAGACTAGAATTTGTTAATCACTTTAAATATCACTTTTTTAGCTTTATGTTATAGAAGCTATAGGTAAGATAATTTATACGAATATTCGTCAAGGTTAAAAAGAATAGCTTGACAAAAATTGGGAGTCATGTATAGAGAAGTCATTATGTGAAAAATTATATTTGAAATAGTCTCAGAGATTGAAATTTAAATAATTCCAACGTTTCGTCCAGCTAACTTGTCTGGACTTCTTCAGGGAAACAATCAAATTTAAAATCATCAAAGAAAAAAGGAATTCAACATCCAAATATGATTGGTTTGACGTAGTTTACATTTTGATATGAATGTTAAAAACATTATATATTTCTTTGATGATTTGATTTTCATAGTTGAAATCATGAGCATTTGTACAATCAGGAAGCTACAAGTAGATATTCTGGAGTGTCCTCACGAATTATGATCGGATGGGATATCTTTCGCTCTGTCACAGCTGCTTAGAGCCTCCTTGAGTTCAACGGGAGCCTTCTCCACAGAATGAAGTAATAACATATGAGAATTCGTTTACTTTTGACTATTTTAATTCGTGATTTATGTAGTAAAGAGAGACCAACCTGGTTAATGAACATAATCTTTCTAAGACGAATTTTAATCTGAAATCATTTCATTACTTTTGTAGTCAAGGCACAGATGCACAGGATTTTCAGAAAAATAAATTTTCTGTTTTACTCTTCCCATACTTAGTTTCACATTTTTAAGGATTAATAATATCGCACAAACCACGTTCAACTACGGTCAATTACTTCTCGATGCTATCTTCTGAACACAAACTTTCTACCTGGTTGAACTAATTTCTGATCAAAGTTCATCGTAGCGCTCTGTAAAGAAGCTATTGAAATGTAGTCGCAATCAGCTCCATTTCTTTTCGATTGATGTGTGGACGAGTTTGACAATGATTGATTGTTTTGCTGAGTCAGACATTAGATAGGATGACAGGTGTTATATGTGTTATATATATTCTTCTATCCTTATTATGTATGAACTGTTCCTTGTTGATGGACTGTTATTGATTGACTGTTCCTTGTGTCGGATTTTGGTGTGGAAATATATTGACGTCATAGTCAGGCTAATCTCGTGTTCTTGATCTGAGTTGTTTTGATGTCCTGTAGAATAGACACTGGGTGGGAATCTAGTGTAGATATTCGTCTAAGGTAAATTAATATCCCGCATACGTGTAAAAAGTGAAAGGACTGTTATAACAAGAAACCCTAGAATTATAACAAGCATCCTTCAGTTTATAACATCGATAAATATATCCTTGAAGTTGCGCCTTTGTATTGTTCCCAGTATCAAAGTCTGTTATGTAAAACATGTCACGTTTATGTCCCTTTGTTAACCTAATATTTTGGTGTGTTGTATTGAGAAGTTCCAACTTACGAGATGCATGTTCATAATCATTACACGCAACAAATGTATCGTGAACATGGTCGTTCTTCAACGAACGATTTCGATAAACCTTTCTTAGAGCTTCTAAATACTTTTGACTGAGGAAAATAACTAAATCCTATGTTCCATGTTATGTTTTTACCAACTTTGTAATTACAAATAAGTTTTCTTGTTATTAACCTTAGTGAGCTGTCGTGAATTAAGAAAAGTTGACTTACGTTCAAACTATAAATTTATTACAAATAGAACGATAAATGTAGTACATAGTGAACTATATCAAAAAAGCAATAAATTTAATATGTGAATGTGTATGGAAGAAGGTAGAGTGTTTAATAATGAATACACTTCAATTAAAATGACCAAAATGTATGTAAATTTAAAGCAATTATATAAATCACAGAAGATTATGAGCTAGGTTATTCATAGAATGTATTTACTGATTGCTATGCAAACAAACAGAACAATAATAACATGACGATGAATAGATAATTTTGTCATTCCGTTACATAGATCTGTTGAGCAACAAGTCGTTGGATAGTCAGGACTCCATCGTTTACTTGTAGACATACAAAATTTACTGATAATTCCAGAACCATAAGTTGTCTGAAAATGTAAATCAAAATTAAATATTCAGTCAAAATAAAGTTGACGATAAGTTTAATTTAAGTGGGAGAAACACCAGATATAACACTTGAAATCTGTAACTAGCAAATTATTTTAAACAGAGATGGATAATGGCTAGTAATGGAATATAGAGTATGCGTTTTTCTCTATTTAGGACTTGTCAGCTGGATATACCTGTGCTTCATAGTTGATGTTCACTTCGGGACTCGCACCTAGAACCACTCACTTCAAATGTCACCGAATTATACACTTAGCTACTGAGTACAGATGGCAATTGGCTTGTGCATTGGAGTGAATTTTAATTCATCAATACCAGTGAAGTAAACAATTTGTAATAATTTATTCGATGACCATAAATTAGTGACAGATTTATTTAAGGACAGTAAAATGTTCTTAATCAATGTAAAGTATAGCAATTGTAAAATATTTTTTTTATTTTGCTTATAAAATTCCATTGAAACGAATCACTAGATACATTCTAATGTCTAATTGTTGAATTTACATTTGTTGAATGAAGTATCTTTCAATAACTTAAAGCAAAAGTTATTTATCAAATTCTATTCTTACCCAAGTCATTATGAAATATATTACACTGGTTATTTGAAGTTACCACACATGCACCACAACCGTCAACAACCCTTTCGCTACTTTTTGTACAATTCAAACACGTATAGCAACGGAATGGATTTGCTGTGAATTGAATTAGAGAAATCAACATGATATAATGACAATATAATGAAAATGAGTTAAAACTGTCAATATACATGTGATCGGATAACTTATATAAATAATTTTGGATACTTATATTCGACTTGAAATGACTGCATAACATGAAAATATAAAATTACTAGAAGTTATCCTGTAGAACGATTTTCATTCACCACTTGAATGGAATGAAGTCATGAAATAAAAACGTGTCTGGAGTTGGCACAATCAAAATACTATGTTAAAATAATACACATTAACTATCCAATATCCATGTTAATAAAGACAAGACTTAAATAACCCTAGTTGATAACAAACAAAGTGGAAATTCATAATTAAGTTGATCTACTGTTACGTCTGGCCGATTGTGAACGCTATATTCGCTTCCCTAAGCTAGTTCCGTACCCCCGAGCTAGAACTACTCCACGACTTGAAGACGAGAAAAAAGGCACAAAGTGTGAGGGAAGCACTTTACTACAGGGTTCCTTTATGTACAGAAAATATGGGGATTTTATAGTAATTTAAGAGTCCTTAAGCTTTACTGAAAGTTCTAGAACACTGCTACACATAGTAGCAGCGTATAAATCAGCCAATCAGGATCTCCACATGTGACTTTTCCATTTTCGTTATTTTAGTAACATAACTTCACATAATTTCCAATTAATCGCTGATTAGTTGAAGTGCTCCTTGATGACCCCTGAGCTTGTCATGTAGCTTGCGAGAGTAATGCAGGGTTATCCCAACATATACATATTTTGATGTCTCTGTTAGATGATATAAATTATGTTCATTCATGATGGTTTACAGCTATCACATTAAAATGTATAAACTGTTTCAAAATAGTTGATGTTTCTTTTGATATTGAACATAATGAAATTCTCCTTTTTATCACTTACTTGCAGTGTTATTGTTATAAGCTGTAGGATACTTGTTATAATTCTAGGGTTTCTTGTTATAACAGTCCTTTCACTTTTTACACGTATGCGGGATATTAATTTACCTTAGACGAATATCTACACTAGATTCCCACCCAGTGTCTATTCTACAGGACATCAAAACAACTCAGATCAAGAACACGAGATTAGCCTGACTATGACGTCAATATATTTCCACACCAAAATCCGACACAAGGAACAGTCAATCAATAACAGTCCATCAACAAGGAACAGTTCATACATAATAAGGATAGAAGAATATATATAACACATATAACACCTGTCATCCTATCTAATGTCTGACTCAGCAAAACAATCAATCATTGTCAAACTCGTCCACACATCAGTTATCAACTGTTGTCCCGTTGCACAACACAGTGTACGAATATTGCATCATAAATTTTTCAGTGTTCATTTCGCTACAACTTAAGTGTTCTTAAATTGTATTTCTGTATAAAATTAAGTTTAATTCTGTAATAATCATCATAGTATATAAAAATTAAAGCATACAAATTACTTACGTATAGGCCCTTTTGGACGTTCTAAAATCAAGTTTAAGATAAAGGTGTTAAAACAATGATATATTAATGAGATAATACACTAAGAAATTGTACTTCACAACTTCTTGACTGAAGACAGAACTATGTAAGATTGACATTCAACGTGATTGCCTTCAATAATTTCAATTTACTAATCATAATCAAAAATTTTTCGATAACGTTTTAGGTAATAAAGAAATAAGTTCACATGTTTGTAGACCAATTAACATATAGACGTTACGACTATCCCAGGGAAAGTTAAATACGAAGTCCATTTAGATTAATGATCTTCAAACGTATGTGTAATCACACTTATCTTTTATCTATGAATGTGAATAATGTATTCGGCAACCAATTTTCATACTCGAAAATCTTTTTAGTGTGTACTGGTGTGTTATAATTCAAGAGAGAAGTATTAAACGGAAGATATTTCAAGTGTTAATAAATGGGAGCTAAACATTTTTAAGCACAATACAGATATTGTATTTACAGAGAAAACTCATAAGCGTCCTGTTTATATTATTCACTTAGTGTTGTTTACTTGAATCTTCCCATTGTTATTTAGGACTGCAATTGATCAGTCTCTTGTCGGCAAATGTGCATCCTGTGCGGACTGTCTCGATATTGCCTGAAGTCATAAGTTTTATAAGCAAAGATGGATAGTGGCTAACAGTGTTATTTTACATTTAAATGTTTGTAACAATCAACAATTTCTGTTATAGTAAATGATGTATGAAACAACAAACAATTGAGGAAGTATGCCTTTTTAAATGAGTTGTATAGTAGTATTTATGACTTGTTTATTTTATTCCGGATTCTAATATCCTCATTGACTCAAAAAGATTTGAATAATCTCAAGCGATTCGACCTGTCAATTACAAAGGAATTAAATAAACATTCTATAGCTGTCTTTGGATAAGAAAAGCAGTTAATAATCCAAATGGTGACGATCGATAAACCTCCTCATTTAATTGCATTATTAAGATTGGCGTGAATTAATAGACTATTTAAAACTAAATCTGTTTAAGCTTTTCTATCTGTTCACATTTTGCATAATAAGTTAGATTTTATATTTTCTCGTTTCAAAATAGTTGATGTTTCTTTTAATAATGAATATAATGAAATTCTCCTTTTTATCACTTACCTGCAGTGTTATCAACTGTTAACCCGTTACACAAATCAGAGTTACACTGTGTTCGATTTTCGTTTGGGAAGTTAATGGGTATGCTATTATCAAACACGCATATTCTGTGAATCGAATAATTATAACCAGCAGTCTGAAAATTTATGAAAAAAAGCGGTCATGAATTAGAACGGATCAAAGTAACTCACAGACACAACTCAAGAATAAACGTACGTTACAATTACTTTATAAATGTATTTCTTATGTTTGTTAGGAACAGCAGCTTATCTTATCATCGTTTCGACTATAAGAAGAGCAACAACTACGATGACAATACATTATAGTAAGTCCACATCAAAAATAACTACAGACTGCCATTTCATTCAGCGTGTAATATTAGTTTATCAAAAATTCATATAATTTATTAAACATAGAAACATGTTTTTATAATGTAATAAGAAGACGAAGACTATCAGCACTATGTGATATATTAACGCAATACATTTAGAACAATCTGATCACATAGTTCTGATAATCTTCGTCTTCTTATTACATTATCGAAATTTATCAAAGAGACCAATTGCTTTAAGTAGAAATGTGTTTATTAAACGGCTTAACTTACTAAGCAAGATGTACAGTTGTTCTCTTCTGATATTGATACGCTTGTTACTGTCGGACAATAATCACAGACGTAGCAACGCACTGAATGACATTGGTCTATGTTAAAAGCAAACAACCATTGAAAATCCAAGAATCTTGATAAAAAAATTCAATCAATCCAAGTTTTATTGGATAGAAAATTATTAAATAAACATTTACTGTATGTTCAACTTAGTATTGTTTGTTTGAATCTTCCCATCGATTTGTTAGGACTGCAACTGGTCAGTCTCTAATTGGCATATGTGCATACTGTGCGTATTGCCTCGATATACCTTAATTCACAAGCATGGTTAGCAGAGATGGATAGTGGCTAGCAGTGGAATCCAGGACGCGCGTTTCGTCCTATTTGGGACTCGTCAGCTGGATGTATCTGCCGAGTGGATAACGCGATGGCGTTTGAAGCGAGGGTGTAGTGTAGTGCTTCGTTAATCGATCGTCTTGATAACCGTTATTATAACAATCTGAACGGTGTATAATATCAGAAGACAAAGGGAAGCAGCAACTACATTTTTATTGATAAATAACATGGGCTAGAAGGCAGTGAGCACATTAGCAAATGTAAGCAAGCGAAGGAAAGATGACGCAGAGTGGAGATGGCTGGGAAGCCAACTCCACTCTGCGTCATCTTTCCTTCGCTTGCTTACATTTGCTAATGTGCTCACTGCCTTCTAGCCCATGTTATTTATCAATAAAAATGTAGTTGCTGCTTCCCTTTGTCTTCTGATATTATACACCGTTCAGATTGTTATAATAACGGTTATCAAGACGATCGATTAACGAAGCACTACACTACATATTGGTGAGCCCGACGTGATCCGAACACGCAGCCTTCTGACTCCAGAAGGGTACTGGGTTCGAGTCCCAGAGTGAACATCAACTCTGAGGTGCAGGTACATCCAGCTGACGAGTCCCAAATAGGACGAAACGCGCGTCCTGGATTCCACTGCTAGCCACTATCCATCTCTTCTAACCATTTACTGTATGTGTTTGCCTGTTCATTTAAAAATATTTAAGGCGATAATATACGTCAACTTGTAAACAACACGTTATTTGAATATTACATACATATCCCCTGTGTTCAGCTCAAAATCTGATAATAAGGCAGAAGTATACATCCGACAACATACTGATTTGTTTAATTTTTGTACAAACTAATTTACAAATGAAAAAGTCTCCCATTTTTGTTCTTTTAGACACAATTTGTACAGCATGAATAGGTGTTCAGTAACTTGGGAAATAACCAATTAGTTTATAAAAAATGTCACATATTATTAAAACCTGGTATTTAAGGGTTATATTCTACGGTTATCATCACCACAAATCTAGTTTATCATTGAAAAGTGTATACAAAAACCATGATAGACTTTCTAAGGGAAGTAACTTAAACACTCCTGATCGAGTCACAGCTTACCACCAACCATTATTTGAATTGGTAACTTTAACTGATTAGTCTTTAAAATTGCCACTTTTCTAACTATCACTGAATGTATTTAGTGATCTGCACAATGTTATAACACTTTTGTCATTTAATCCTTCACAGACTGTTTTTCTATTAAGAGAATGAATTATCGACTTGGAGTTTACAAATGACAAAAATCCTTTTTGACGAAAACGTAAATAATATTCATTTTTCAGAATGCATTAAGTATTAATGTAAACTGATTGAAGTTAACCTCCCTACTTTTAAATGCCAAATGTTGCCTCGTAACTGAGATGCATTATCATCTAGATAGATCATATGAAATGAATTAGTTGAGGAGGTCGGCTACTTTATTTATTTAAACCCTGATAGATCGTTGGATGACGAAGTCCAATGGATGAATTCATAAAGTTCACTTAGCTTTTTTCAACTTGCAACACTTGTGGCGGAGGCACGATAGCCTCCTTTCAACAAAACTCTATGGTCATTCATGCGCCTCAAATATATATATGTATTCAATGTAGATGTCTGAGGGGCACCGATCACTAATGGTAAACAATGAATTAAACAGTACTGAAGTAGAGTTTCAGATAAGGATGACATATCATTTTTTAAAAGTTGCGAAACCTTATCGCCTGAGGTGATAAGCAGATGCATCAGGGATTCCAAACTATCACCTACTGAGACATTGAAAGCTGGCTATTGTGAAATCAAGTTAATTGAAAATAAGAGACTGGGAAGTCAAGAAGTGATATCAATATTCAATCAGTCTGTCCGTTGATCACACACTTATCTGCTCGACTCCATTGGACCATTAATAAAAACGAACCATATGATGAATAGAATGTTAATTTTAAGCTGATTCGTTTTTATAAAGGTAATGCGAGTGGAATGAAATAACAGCTTTTTCTACTAACAATGTTGATACAGATCTGTCGCGTTACTTTTTATGGGAATTTGCAAAACACTAATAACAAGACCTGGAAAACGAAGGTTATCAGAATTATGTGATATATTTGCTCAATACAGCTCAAGGGTGAAACGAGTGAATCAGAGAACGAGTAAATAAACGTTTACAATTTAGACGATTTCTGTACTACCTCTTATTAGAGTTGTTCACAGTTATTGCAGTTTTGAACAAAGTATTAAACATCATTCAAATAAATGAATATTTTACATAGTCCAAGTGACAGACTTTGAGGTCTGCACACGTCAATTAAATAAGACTTTTGTTACATTAGAGCATCAAAGTTGTTATGTGTCATCAACATTTATTGTTGTTGACTCAATTCTTTGGAGGTAGTCAACAATCGAATAAGACTAATATTCCGACTGAATGTCAACATATTTCTGTGTTGCCCAATTGTTCTCTCTATAAAGCGTTTTATTCATTCTGGTGAAATCATTCTTTTTGTTCGAATAAAACCTGTTGGTCAAAAATGAAATGAATGAACAATTCTGTTATACCTTTGTGAAGACATAAGTATGGGTAACTTCCAGGACCTATTAATGGACAATTGTTCTATATATATTCTTACTGTTTAACTATTGAGTAACTAGATTGTGTATATCTATATTCATCTTATTATAAACTTCATTTTGACCCATGAATTATTACTGTACGATTTACAAATTTACGATTCTCAAATTATGTTCAGTTTATAGATTAGTGTATCCCATGTTCACAGCCACATTTGTCTTGATCTTGTACAAATATTATTTTCTGTTTTATGGTGTGATGCGATCTGTCTGTCTGGTATATAAACTGAGTAAGCTTGAAATAAAGGACTCGCATAGATTCGCATAGCATAAGCTGTGATTGGTGTTCTGGACTCCATTGGAAGGGCTAGGCAGACAAGGGACCTATAAGGACGCTACACTACTTATACTGGTCAAACGTCATTGATCTTGTCACAATGTTAAAATCGGAAAAGTTGTATTTTGATTGGTGGATAATTCACGTGATAAAAGCTGGACATAAAAATCAATAACGAATTGGCCTTCGTGTTATTTTTTATGAAGTCATAACAAATTCTTACATTTTTAATGACACAATGATTTTCAGGTTACTATTGAACTATTCAATTTGATGCATGACCAGTTCACATTATGATAGATTCTTTTTTTCCTCTTATTGTCGTTCAACTTTGTTGATCAATGAACTTTATTTTTGTGAAGTAACCACAAATCTGTTGTTAAACTGTATAAGTAATGTTAGTGCATTATTCTGAGAATGTTGTATTTATCACTTGTTAGCTTAACAGATCAATTTATGTATATTCACTACGAAATGAAAGAATTCAACTCAAAAAGCCTTTCCTATTATTAGATTACTATGCAATTACACAACAAAAAAACATTATCTTGTGTCATCATTTTTGTCACTGTATCAATGAATTACCAACAGTGCATGCAGTGGAACGACTTATATAAATCAGTGAAATTAAAGATTCCTATAATTTATGGTCCTGAGATACATTTACTGAAAGGCCATATTGATTATTTCAAATAATAATCTCTTTATCACATTGTTTTTCTTTCTTTCTTTCTTCAGTTTGCTACGCAAATGTGACGTTTCTCTGTCTCAGATTAATAACCAGAACGTCTTGTATTAGGTTGATATGAAAAGAACACCAAGAATTCCTCAATAAAGTCCTAGAATTCCAGAAGACATAAGGAATGTTTCGTCCGTTCAGCATCTAATAGAAACTTCTCATGCTCATCTTAAGAAATAGAGGATTATGTGTCACACTTTCTTTCGATAATTACTTACCTTGTTATTAAATTTATTTTATTCCCTGTGACGTCTTGAAATTCAGGTTCATTCGATAAAAATTAAATATGAAGCAAACTTCCTATTTTTACTTTATCCTTTTTCTCTACTACTGTTTTAGTTCAAGTATCATATTAGTCTAGGATTAAAGAAAGTAGATAAGAAATCAGTAGTGAACGCTTAAGTACCAGTTATATCATTTAATATAGTAACTAATTTAAATGGTAATCAAAAATCAATTTCCTTTTGATGACAATAAAAATCCTTGCCAAAAATGAATTATCAACAATAACAAAATAAAGGTGACATTATATGATTAATCTTTATCTTGTACCGGTTCACAATAACTATAGTATTGAAAATTTATAACTAAAATAAAAATCTTACTCTTCTTAATTAATGCCAAGAAAACAGCTTTGGTGATTTTTCAGAAAAAAACGTTTATTAGTGTTAGATAAAAACAAAAATATAATAACAAGTTGAATATTGTTTAAAAGAGATAAAAAGTATTATGACAAGATTTCACAATGATTCTGCCAAATCAAAGTGTTAAGTGTTTATATGTATAGAGTATGTTTATACGTACGTATAAAGTTCTACGTTGTGTCTGACTGACTGATGTATAGAGTGGAATATGAAAATATTGCAGAACAGTTTACAATAATACAAAATGTTTAATAAAAGACAGTAACTTTTTTCCAATTATGAAGCATAAATAATGCTCAATATTAATGAGAGCAAATTAATTCAGTGGTCTAGAGGTTGTGCGCTCGCACTGTTAGGTCCTGGGTTAAATCTCGTGAGGCGGGATCGTGAATGCGCACTGCTGAGTAGTCACACATTGAGACGAAACAGCCATCCAATGTTTTCAGGTTTTCCATGGTGGTCTGGCTTCAATTGACTCATGATTTCACCTAGAAAATACTTTTTTGACTTCAAACTGAAAAATTCTCATATTGTGATTTAGAATAACATATATAAGCGAACAATATTGTTTTCGATTAGGTGCTCATCAGGCCTTACTCTAATATACAGTAATATTTATATGGATATAAGAAATTAGTACACCAATTAAGGCAGTTTATGAATCAATGATAACGGTGGAATAGATTGCATAAGTCAACGTAATAAGTGGAAATTACAAATTGGTAGTGTGATAACAGGTGTACCAGTTGTGAATCAATGTTACATAATCGGAAATAGGTCAAGCTCTTGTCGAGAAAGCTATATTGGGCGCGCTACCAGACAACTGAACCAAAGAGTTAGTGAACATCTCCCTTCGTGGTTAGGAAAAGGTACTGTCAAGATAATATGGAGCTCGGTTCTTCCACACTTGATCGAAAGCAGTCGTATAGCTGACAGAAATAAGTCATTTAAAGTTATTTATTGTACTGGAAGTAAACATGAAAAGGATGAATAGCAATTAGAAAGAACTGGGACTGTGTTGTATGAAGTGTGCTGGTGAGTGGCTTATGCTCTTCCACGAGAGATAACAGGCTTTAGTAAGTAGGTAAGTAATAAACCGATCAATATTAGACAACCATTAAGATCGCGGAAGCACTGGATATTCGTTTCATTCCAGAATGGAACTCCTCAGCAGTGTGCATCCCACGATCCCGCATGCTGGACTTGAACATAGGACCTCTGGTCTCGCGAGAATTACTTAACTATGTCTAGATTGAATGGTACAGATAAAGGAAATGTCGTTCACAATTCTTTTATTAAAGTGGCGATTTCCACTTTTTGTTAATTTATTTTCAGGCATATTAATAACTAGGATCACGATAAACCCATGTTTATCAAGAGTGAACTTTCCAATTTCGTCCGATCTGCATGTACTATGTATTCAAAATTGAGATCCTATACTACAACATTTTCACGCTATACATATTTTATCTATGCAACAGTTGACAAATATGAAGTTTTAAATGTCTTCTAATTTGATCTCATCTATTACGTCTAGGGACTCAGTTGACATTTAAGTCATATTCGAATTTATTCTTGGCCAAATAATCTAAATATGACTACACGCAACTGAAAAATTTTAGTCCAGTTTCTATATGACTGATAATAATAAAAAAATACATTTCTTTCAATTTAAGTATTTGTTTCCCAGTATCATGTCTTCCAATGTTCTTTATTTAAGTTTAGTAATGAGTATCAGTATTTCATTCACCGTTTAATAATACTGATCAATAAGTCTTTAAATTCTTAAAGCTCTTTTGTTATTGATTAATGACATTACACCAAGTTACAGTTTCCAAGACTGAAATATTTTATTCATATGATGATGTATTCTTCCATATTACGTGATAATAGTTGCAAAAACTGTATTTAAAATAATTGCTTGTGCAAATATGTCCAAATGTTACTTTTGAGTAGAGTAAGATTATGAAACGTCATGGATCCAGTGAACTCTTTGGACAGGTAAACAATGTATATAACTCCGATTCATTTTAAGTGATATTACCACACACCATCTTTCTGTTAGCGATCACTGTATGGGTCTATATGATTAATTTCATCATATATACAATTATTTTGATAATAAATCAATTGTTATATCGTCACCCAATTTATTCACTATACCCTTAGTTACACCAATATATTAGTATACTTATTTTACATTTCGAATTATATTGGCTTTACACATCAAATGATTTTAATTTCCACTGTACACAGAATTAGCCCTGGACAGAGTTGGATGAAGAATGCTGGTTAGCGGCCTACGCTCCTACACAAGGGGTAACAGGCGTAAGTAAGTAATACACATAATTAACTGTTGAAATTATTTAAACGGGCGTTGAGAATTTATTTGTTTCAAGTCTCATACATAGTTGATAGTTAACATTTTGTTTATTGAATAGTTAGCCCACTAACATAAAAGTTAAATAACACTAATTGTCTTAATTCACTATTTATTAAAGTTGGTTACTTGGAGAATTTACTTTCCCATATAAATAAGTCTACTCAGACGTTTTATAAACCTACTATTAAAATCAATCAATGAAAATGAGGCATTTATAGTTAATGAGCACCCACGTTATTTATATGGAAAAATTGGAATCCACTTTTAAAAGCAAATGTTCATATTACATTCATTTAGTTCACTTTTTCATTCATTATCATATATACATGATACAGTTACCATGGATTACTAAGTGATATTTCCCTTTAAGTCACTATTTGATCTGGTTCCGTTGATGGTCTCACTCACATACTTGCTACAGTAAAATTAACATTAATATTTGAAAACTAAAAATTCCCTCAATGATCTGAAGTGAATATTGAATGTTTACTTCCTGGCTTCATTGTTCTTCACAAATGATAACAAGATGTAAGATATTTCGACATCTATACAAATAATCACATAGTACAATATCTTCGTTTTATTAATAAACTTAATTCAAGACACTCGAATAGTATCTATTATGTATGAAAATAGAGAATACACTTTCGAAATTGTAATATTTAGTTCACATGACAGCAACTATTTCAATAGATATATAAGGGTTGGATTATGGAGTATAACTCAAATTGTGTTCATTTTAGTCCGATGTCCTGTTGTTTTATATTCGAAAAACGAAGAGTGTTTGTTGTTATGATTTTGTGGTTCAAGCAATTTTACTCGTTAACCCCTTTATTATTTTATTTTAATATTGTGTAATAATAATAGTAGTAACAATAATGATTATTATTATTATTATTATGTAATCACGCTTCCATTAAATTTCGTCAATGTGGTAATTATAGTAACATTATTATTACCAATTTCTTTCAATACGTACTTTTGTTTAAATTATTATAAATTCTGAAAGTAATTTTGTTGTTTTCAATAAAAATCAACAAGAAACCTCGTTAAATAGAAGAATTAGAATTTCAATGAGCATTATTAATTGCAATGATTGGTGTTTGATTGTTGTTGGTACTCAAGACTTAGCCTAATTAATCATTTTTGGGAAATGCTCTCCATGAATGAATGCCTCAGGTATAGTTTGTAAATCCAGGTTTCATATATTTCTGGACAGTGACTATTACAGAACGCTAGGAAATACCAATCATCCTATCCGAGACTAGTCACCTGCACCTCAGTGTGAATACTTAAACTAAGATTTGAAATCAGTGCCTATTGTTAACACGTTTTCAAGCGCATAAAACAGAAGACTAAGTTCCAATGCTTATTAAAAACCGCTTGCTAACTCTTTACTTGCTAAGAACAAATGTGCATTCTTTCAAAATTGACTATCAGCGGTTCAAAGTACTATCACCAAGCAATCCTTTCCAGTTGCTATTCATCATTTTCATGTCTACTTCCAATTCCCGACGCAGTGTGTTCTTCAACCTTTCTCTTTTCCGTTTCACTTAAGGATTCCAAGTTGGGGCTTAACAAGTGATACAGCTTTGTGATTTCCGTAATGTGTGTCCGATCCACTTCCAATGTATTTTTAGAATTCCCTCCTCAACTGGAAAATGGTTTACTCTATCTCACGGTAGGCTGTTACTGATGATATTAGGATAATAGATACTGAGTATCGTGAGTAGACAACTATTTATAAATACCTGTACCTTCTTGATGGTTGTGGTGGTTCGTCACGTTTCAGCTCCGTACAGTAGAACTGTCTTGAAATTCGTATTGACGATTCTCACTTTGAAGTTAGTTGACAGTTGTTTTGAGTCCAATATGTTCTTCAACTGCATAAATGCTACCATTACTCTGCCAATCCTCGCCTTTACGTCTGCATCAGATCATGCTTATTCATCGATGATGCTACCCACATACGTGAATGTTCCTACCTCTTCCAGAGTTTCGCCATCAAGTGTGATTGTGTTGGTGTTCTTCGTGTTGTGTTTGAGGATCTTGGTTTTCCCCTTGTGTATATTGAAACCTACTGATGCAGAGGCTGCTGCTGCACTAGTTGTCTTCATCTACATTTGTTCGTGTGTACGAGATAGGAGGGTAAGTTCATCTGCGAAGTCCAAATCTTCTAATTGATTCCGAGTTGTTCATTGCATTCCGTGCTTCCACTAAGGTGTGGAGGTTTTCATAATCCATTCAATCATGAGAAGAAAGAGGAAGGGAAAGAATAAACCACCTTGTCTGATACCAGACTTCAACTGGAATGCATATGTCAGCTGACCTCCATTCATCACTCTGCAATGCAGTCTGTAGTATAAGTTCCGTATGTTGTTGACGATCT
>CALYCS020000067.1:0-40702 GCA_944470415.2 Schistosoma rodhaini
ATATTATTTCTAACATTTTTTAAATGAGATAGTTATCATATGAATTATGTAAAGAACTAAATAAGTCCAAATATTTCATTCATTAGTGTTGACTTTGCGCCGCCAAGTTATAGTTTGTTTGATAAGTATAAACGACCTTCTGATATACATTTTTAAAAATCTTTTAAATGAACACACACATTGTTATCATTGTTTAAATCCGTCTCAATTTAATTAGGCTCTCTGAGTTCAAGTCAGAATTACTGTTCGTTTTCAGTTTCAAACGGCTATAAATACGCCAGCGATTGTTCATTATCATGATTTGAAGGGAAATGAAATTTCAAATATTGTTCACGTTGAGCATGGTTCTTGCTGTGTATTCTACAAGAAGTAAGTCATTTTGATTTTGTGGAGAGTTGTATTTTCAAAACATTTTACCAACATAATACCTTGATGCAATCAGATTGCTTTCAGTATAGGAAGTGGATAAGTCTTTCACCTCATAGCCTGTTCATTGGATAGCATGAAATTATCAATTATCATTGTTATTCCAGAGATAGAAATGTATATTCTCGAACGAAGTCTCTTATCCTTATTGTATAAGGACCATTATATCACTCCTTATCTCCCTTCCTTTGTAACTATATGCTTGTATTAAAAGGACGTCTGTGATACAGAATGACTTATCTATTCGAGACTTTCAAATTTCTTCTACCTTGCTGATTGCAAATATTTTGAAGATACTTTCTGTTAGGCATCTGATGCAAGTGGTAAACAAAATAGGTATAGAAACCAGTCAGTTATTTGTTGTTCTAGACATGCCTACTAATATATGAATAGATCCAAATTCATGGTTCCAACATACAAACAATGTAATTTCTATGTCGTCTACCTTTGCTACTCACTTAAGAATTCTTGATAATTTGCAATTTCCCACTATCAGTTGATTATTTGATGTTCCAATCTGAGTTTTACTTTTTCAGCACGACGAACTAGATTAGTGAGTACATTTTCATGCTTATGTAAAATCCTTAGTTAAATCATACTTGAAGTCCATTATGATGAATATAAGTGAAGACGTGCAGGTCTCGAAGTAGGTGTACTACACCAAGACCGTTATGTTGGAATGGATACATTCAAATGTTCCCAATCAGTTTATTTGCGTCGAGGTTAAACATTAAAACACAAGGTCAACTACATCATATATTCTTTTAAGTATTTTCATTTCTCACTGTACACGAATAGATATCATTTATAGCTTTTGTCAATTAATCCATACAATAATTAACTGACATTTTCAACATATTGTCTAGTTATTCATGACTAGCAGTTTTCGTTATTGGAAAACGGTTAATAATGTTTTAATGACATTTGATGTCGAAGAAACACATCTGAAAGCATACTGCCTAATGCTGTTCTAAAATCCGCATGTGCAAACATCAACCTTATAAATTTCCTCAATATAAACAACAGAGTTAAATTGAAATCATATCAGAATGGAGCATTTCATTCCTTTTCAGTGGTACTTCTATCGTTATGTACTTTTTCTTTCCATACAACAGCCAAACAATGAAGCTTTAATCCCTGTTCGTACTAGTGGGAATTGTCAATTTTGTTTCTGTGTAAGTCGTTTAAAAATTTCAATGAAAAATATTTCAAGCAAAACAGACTACAATATTTCAAACAGACATTGTGATTGAAATATTCTATAAACGATAGCTAATAGTATTAAAATTTATCAGGAACATTCGATGAAATGATCCAGGCAATGAGTTTGGTCGTTTATCAAGTTCTTCGGCTAACACAAGAAATAGCCAAGAAACAGCAATACTCAGTGGAACAAGAAACTCTCAACTTATTTACTTCAAGTTAAACCTACAAGAGTGAATATTTAATTCACGAAAACAATGAAAATATTCCTGATGATCATTTGGAAATGTGAGGAACACACGCTATTTTTTTATACATCACGAGTTTATCAATGAACTGTTTTAGATAAGACTGTTTCTTCATCTTATCATCAAGCAATTATCCGAAATATTTGAATCATTTGAGCGAATTCAGTTTACTATTCCATGACATTTAATTATTCCTGTTTTCAGCACCAGAATCGTGTTCATGAGGTAAACTATAGACATATTCAATTTTGTTATGCAAATCACTTCATTGTTGTTTAATTTAAGTTATAATGAGAACTTCAGCTACTTGTTAAATAAAAGATGAACTCGTATTCAATGTAATCTGTTATATAGACAGATTATTTCTGTGAATAAATGATGAGTCAGTAAGTGGTAGGTTTACGGAAATGATTTATGTGAAACAGAACAATGTTTTCCGATCGGTAGTCACTCACTCATATCGAAAGTTACTTTATTTTCTGAAAGTTTTCTAATAATTCTTGAGTGATTTTATGCATTAAAGTGTGTAGGAAAATGATAGTTTGTTTAATACGAACCTCTCTTATTATTTACTTCCGTTGATAATTGCTGTATTCCCCTCGAGACATCTCGAGACATCACTTACATTTCCTATTGTTTTCCATTCTCAACAGATAACAATTGACTATTCTGGAAGAAGTGAAGGCGATGAAATTTGTCCCTATTGCTTTTGTGTAAGTAAAGTAAATGGTTCATCTTAAAACCGAACTTGGATAATGAGGGAGATAGAGAGAGAGGATGAATATTTGAGTAATTAATTAAGTTCAATTGCACCTCAATGCTTGCTCCACTTCATGTTAATAGGAATGGAAGAAAGGTTTACGTCGATTTTTGCAGACTACTTACTTGCATTTTATTTTCGAAAATACTTTGATCTGTTTATATAGTTTCAACTGTTATATTCATAATATGAGTATACTAATCACGTGACCAAGTGGTCTTCGTGATCCAATATGATGTGGTACATTAGGATGTTGAATTTCAACCATTTTTAATTTCACAATAGCCAATTCAATATTATGATGAGAAGACGAAATATGATTCAGTAGTAAACCAATGTTTGTCTACTGAGAACAGACTTTCTCTCTGAATGATATGACGTAATTGATTCTTGCTTCCACTAAATATGAAACTGACATTTTGATCCATTATTTATACTTAGAGTTAATACTTGATTCTATGTTTGTATTATCACGTTCCCTTGATCATTTACATTTTCCCTTGTTCAGTTATCTACATCTCCAACGAATTAACACGATGCGTATAGAAAAACTGGAAGACAAATGAAGTCGTATTTTGTACCTCATTAACATGGTTTAAAAATAAATTTGATTTTAGTATAGGAAGTCATTTGTTTTAATTTGATTATACTGGAAAGATTTTCACTATAAGAGAACTTGAACACTCGGTCGAGGAACAAAAGAAATTAAGTTTCAGATACGTATGTTGTATTAGTCCATGCATCTTTTCAAGAATGTTTCTACAGTTGATATGTATTCCTAATACTCCTGATCGCTTGATGGCTTCGTAAATGTGACTTTCAATTAGAAAGCACAGATGTTTGACTTCTACCCAACAATGAACAATAGTGATTTGTAATTTATTACAGATTAAATCCAGTTACAATCCTTCATTCATATAATCTTTGTTAGAGAGTAAAACACTTCATCACCTAAAACATTGATTAAGTTATCTTCAAAACACACACACACATTACTCACAACTAAATAACAACGGAAAGAGCTCTTTATTTATTTGCTTCTCGTCAGCTGCTTACATCCCATGAAATTTAAAACATCATTTCGAAATGTGTTCAAACTACTTGCATGAATGAGTTTAGTTGGAAGTTATGTTGAAGACACATGAGTATAGTACAGTAAGAGTGTAAATGAATTTATTAAACTGAATATTGCAAATATATACCTAATGTGAAACAAAGTTCTGAACAGTTGATTGTGACAACTGTTCAAACGACTAGAAACAAGTGAATGCTTCATGAGTAAACGCTGATGGGAATAAAATGAGTAAAGCTCAGTTAATAAAATAAAACTATTAATCTGAAAGATAGTCGAAATGTAAATTCAGTGATGTAATAAGTGGGAGAAAGAGTTTATCAAGAATGTGTTTTGAGCAGCAATGAAGGAATATTTGTCATTAAAACATGGAAAGATTGATAACCATCTGAATATGGACACATAAATCAGGTATTTGATGCATGACGGCAACAGCTTCAACAAACTTCAGAAGACTAGGGTTCGTCTGTTTATTATTTACCCTGAAAGAATTCAAGGTATCGTATCGATCTGATATATCCTGTATGCAAGAGATGTTTGGTAGTTGCACTCTTTAGAGTGGTTGTTTCACTTATTCTAAGGCATTTTGGAATATGCTCCAAAGGTCTAACATATGCCCTTGTTTCTGTTCGGACGCAAATGGCTGTTTTGCAGGTACACTGAAATTTATAAATTCACTTGTCGGCAACTTGAAAAAGATGTTCGGTAATCTTAGATTGCGTTATTGAACATAGTGTATTGTTCAGAGTTTATAAGTTATTCGAATGAAATCTATAAGATTGTAACAGATTACTCACATAGTTCCGAATAAGTGGTAGTACCATATGACAACTTCAATATAGAAAATTCCATCTCTGTTTGCATATCACTGCAAAATAGCGTATGTTCAGCTTGATATTTTGTTCCTATGACAGTTTAAAGTGATTTTTCATTATGTCGAATTAATTGATTTCATATTTGAAGTGTTTATTGCAAAGATGTTAGCTACACGCTTTGCAAAATAAGATTGAAATCGATGGCAACGTTCGTCTGATTAATTGTTATGTTATCTTTATGTTAAATATGAAGAATATGGTGGAGGATTAGATATCAGTTACACAAAGTGGATAGGAATTGTTCCAGGCTTATACACGTGTTTCATTCTAGATCTTCTATTCATACAAATCACTGTTCAAGTAAATATTGGCGACTCTGGAATAGTTTTCCGCTATCCGTCAGAGAAATAAAATTACTACCATCATCTGTACATTTCACCGACGGTTATCTCATATGAGACTATTGTAGAAATACTTACATCTATGTTTACATCTTAATCCACTGGTCAAATTAGAGCGATATTAAATATCTGATCATTGTTTTGATTAGGTGTACTTACTAAACTGAATTCCTTGCAACAATTCTACACCTACATTATCCCAGGATAATTTAATCACTTTAAATAATACTCATCTAAATTAATAGATTTTTGTGACCCTGTATCTGACACTAATTAGATCAAACGATTGATTGTTATTGAAATATACACTTCGTCAATCCTCACATGTTATCATCGACCTAAAACACGTCAGTGAATAACGAAATTCAATAAGTCAAATACGAGAATGAATTTTGAGTGCATATATTTCATACAATCGTTGATTAGAGAGCGAAGCATAACGAAATGACGCGCAATGGAGAAGGCGTGTGAGGCAACTCGATCTAACCAAGTGTGAATAGATATTTATAGTCAAACAAAAATAAGTCACAGACATGTGATGAGTAAGGTTAGTAATTAGCACACATACGGTTATATAAAAAGCAGTCGAGGTTAGTAAGCGAATAAATGACATGGTGAAAATGTGGGATGAGAAGAGTAAATAGATTGATCTGTCCAGAGGATAGAATAACCCATGTTGGCTTGACATAGTGTGGTGAATGAGGATACAGGTGAGGACAACCTATCAATACTATTAACACACGATCAACACACATTTACTTGATAAAATGTATAAACAATACTGCTATACTTCATTTGCAAATTGTCCATTAATTTCTCAAACTTCATTGCTCCTTCATGTTGTTTCTTTCATTGGTTTGATCATACAATTCGATGATGGTCATTTTATTTAGGCTTCATCTTCACTTTCATCATATTCCCTTCAAGGTAGTTTATCCATTTCATATTAGTATAGTAAACATCATATAGTATTGTGATGTATGCTACTTATATCGATATAAGTAGTATATAACGTTAGTCAGCAATAGAATGTTTGGTTGTAGAAGCTTGAGAAGAACGATGAGGAAAGAACGGGAACAAAAAGCAATTGGTGTGGAAGTGTAGGAACAATGAAGTCTGAGACAATTAATCAATACTTCGCAAGTGAAGTATTTAATGTATGGTTCTCAGTATTTACTGTGATATTTTGTGATATTGTATTAAAATACATTCGATTATCCGCACTTGTATTCTCGTTAACTACAGTATGTGTATAAATGAGCAACCGAATGTATTATGTTTATAGCTTATCTTATGCGAAAGTGTGTGGAATATGTCGAATACTCGTTGGAAGTTACACTAAAATGTCCATTTCAAATAAGACATTTAAACCAAAAGAGGTTTTTGTCTTATTTCACGTTGATCTAATGAACATTTTAAGTGAAATGATTCATTTTAAACTGAATTAATTTGCATAAAATGCTTGTGCTCAGAGAAAAGATTTACATTACTTTAAAGACAATCACCCATACCATTGATTA
Organism: Schistosoma rodhaini; assembly: GCA_944470415.2. Taxonomy (NCBI): domain Eukaryota; kingdom Metazoa; phylum Platyhelminthes; class Trematoda; order Strigeidida; family Schistosomatidae; genus Schistosoma; species Schistosoma rodhaini. The sequence goes on from CALYCS020000067.1 coordinate 6,446, forward strand.
AATCGTAAGTTATTCGTAGAGATTCGAAAAAAAAGAGTCTTCAACTATATTCATTTGTGATTCTGAAATGTAAATAAATATCAATTATAAAATTATCCACCACTTTGTTTGTGGACACATTGAAGTGTCCATCCGTTTAGGTCAATAATCAAGGTTAAATGTAGGAAATAATTTGAAGTTTGCACGTCGAACAAGAGTTTGGTGGAAATATTGTTTAACTAAACACTGGATATCTAAACAACTAATAGGTGACGACAGAACTGTTGTCTATAAGGCTTTATTTCGTAATACTGTACAAAAGACCAAGTCTAGACATCTAGAGACATTTTTGACTGTAAGGACGGTTCGTTGGTAAACTCTCGGAAGCCTTAAGAAGCCCAGTAAGAGCCCCGGACATTCCATCCAATCACTGCTAGGGGAATATTCTAGAATAGCGACATGTAGCTCCCCGTCATTCGTAAACCAAACTGTCAAATGCATAGGCTTCTACTTATTTCCTTTATTGTTTGATATAATCCATGTTTAAGTATAGGGACTTTTAAATTGCCTGTGACTTAGTTGATGTTCACTGTGTTTGGTTACGTGGAAAGATGAACGCTGGTTTGTTGAACATTCTGATTAAATTATTTCAGAATAATTTTTAATTACTAGAATGATGGTTTGTAGAGAGTATAGTAGTTTTAATAGTTGAATTCATGAGTCGATTGTGACTGGACCACCATTAAAAGCCTGAAAGCATGTCTCTTCCTATTTGGTCTGTCAGCCAGCATCCACCAATGTTAATGTCTGACTTATTAAAAATCTCACTAATTTCCAAAATCCTATACTGATACATGATTATATTTTAGCACTATATTGTCCAGATGCATGTGTTCCTTATCTATGTCGTAACGAAAATTATTGGATATACATGCAACTATAAAACTCCGCCTGTAATTCTTCTAGAGTAACTGCTTGTCTCAAACCCGTGCAAAGAAGGATGGTTGAGAATAGGGTCGTCGAACCCATCCTGTAAAAAACTAACTAACAATAAAGATCAGTTCTATGAGAGGCTAAGATCAATTAAAGCAAAGTGCTCAGAAAAGGATCTCACAATCCTGATGGGAGACCTGATCGCCAAATTTCGTATGGACAACATAAGATATGAATATACAATGGAACGACATGGACTGTGAGAGAGAAATGAAGATGGGGAGAGATTTGCAAATATATGTGCATTCAACCAATAGTAATAAGCGGCACAATATTTCCACACCAAGGTATACACGAAGCTACATTGATCTCAACGGACTACTACACAGAGAACCACATAGATCATATTTGTATCAACGAAAAATTCCGAAGGACAATGGGAGATGTGAGAAACATGATGGAGAAGAGGTGACATAGCTTCAGATCACCACTAGCTGGTTGTTGCCAAGATGAATCTGAAGCTGATGAGAAACACTGGACAACTGGGTGAACATCAATACAAAGGTTCAATACAGCCCTCACTCGAGATACTAACAAACTCAACCAATTCATGATAACTCTCAACAACAGGTGCCAAGCTTTAAAAGATCTACTGGAAGATGAAGAAACTACGATGGCGGACAACTGGAGAGGGAACAAACAGGCAATCACTTCAACGTGTCAAGATGTTCTGTGTCACAAGAAGCATCACAATAAAGAATGGATCTTTTCACGAACCCTGGACAAGATCGAAGAAAGGAAGAACAAGATGACAGGAACTCATAACATTCGAACACGAGCAGAGAAATTCAATGCACAAGCAGAATACGCAGAAGCAAACAAGCAAGTGAAGAGGAGCATTAGAGACGACAAGCAGAAATACATGGGAGGACTAGCAACGACGGCGGAAATAGTTGCAAGAGAAGTCAACATGAAACAATTATATGATATAACGAAGAAACTATCAGGGATATCTGGTAAACCAGAGAGATCAGTCAAAGACAAAGAAGGAGAGACAATCACAGAGATTCAAGAACAGAGGAACAGATTGGTAGAATACTTCGAGAAACTGCTGAATAGGTCAGCACTATTGAATCTACCGGACATCGAAGCAGCACACACACACCTTCCTATAGATGTTACCCCACCAACGATCGAGCAAACCAGGATAGTCAGCAGAAAATTCAAGTGTGGGAAAGCATCACGACCTGACAATATACCAGCTGAAGCACTGAATTCAGACATTGGAGTAACTGCAAACATTCGTCACCTTTTATTCAAGAAGATTGGGGAGGAGGAACAAGTGCCACTGACAGACTGGAAAGAAGGATACCTCATCAAGATACGGGAGAAAGGAGATCTGAGCAAATGTGGGAACTACAGAGGAATCACACTATTGTCAGTACGAGGAAACGTTTTCAATAGTGTCGCTGAACTAGATGAAGGACACAGTAGAAGCCCTACTTCGAGATCGACAGGCTGGATCCCCTGAGGATCGATCGTGCACAGACCAAATTGCGACACCACAGATTATCGTGGAACAATCAATTGAATGGAACTCGTCACTGTACATCAACTTCATCGACTATGAGAAGGCGTTTGACAGTGTGTAAAGGAGATAATTATGGAAACTTCTCTGACACTATGGAATTCCTGAGAAAATCGTCAACATTATCCAGATCATGAAGACCTTAACAGCTGAGGGGAAGCATGGAATATAATGGACATCTCAAAATCAATTAGACGTTTTGGACTTCGCAGATGACCTAGCCCTCCTATCCCATACACACGAACAAATACAGACGAAGACAACTAATGTAGCAGTAGGCTCAACATACACAAAAGAGAAAGCAAGATTCTCAAACAGAACACGGAAAACGCCAAGCTGATCACATTTGATGGAAAAACTCTGGAAGAGGTAGAGATATTCACGTACCTGAGAAGCATCATTAGTGAACAATGATGATCTGATGTAGATGTAAATACGAGGATTGTCAAATCAAGGGTCTTCAGTCCTACAATTGAAGAACATGTCGAACTCAAAACAACTGTCAACCAATATCAAAGTGAGAATCTTCAATACAACGTCAAGAGAGTCCTACTGTACGGAGCTGAATCGTGATGAACTACTACAACCATCATGAGAAAGGTACAAGTATTCATAAACAGTTGTATACGTATGATACCCAACATTCGCTGACCGGATACCATCAGCAACAGCGTTTTGAGGGAGAGGACAAATCAGCTTCCAGCTGAAGAGGAAATTAGGAAAATATGTTGGAACTGGATCGGACATACATTGAGGAAATCATCAAACTGCATCACGGGGCAATCCCTAACTTGGAATCCGGAAGGGAAACGGAAACGTGGAAGGCCAAGGAACACATTACGCTGGGAATCGGAAGCAGATATGCAAAGAATGAAAGTTAATTGGAAAGATTTGGAAAGGATTGCCCAGGATAGGGTTGGATGGAGAATGCTGGTAGGTAGCCCTTACTCCAAAAACATGATCCCCACCCTTAACACAATGTTTTCAAAATCATTTGACAGTTAATTTTGAATACATGCATGTTCTTTGAAATAATACCATTTTATTGTGTTGAAAGTATTCATTTGAACTGATTTTCAAAATTATCTTTGATACAAAAAGAAACATTGGAATTTGAATTGCAGGATGATTGCAATTTTCTAATGGTGTATTTGCTGCCTCACAGGAATAGAATAATACATTAACAAGACTCAAAACTCCCTCATTTTTTGGTAGAAAGCTGACCATTTCAATAAGTCTTGTCTAGTAAGGTTCAAATCGACGTTATCCAAACATTATTTCCTCTTGAGTAATCGAAAATGCAAAGTCAATTTGTTGCTATCCTTTTCATTCACTATCATGTTTATACTTTAAAAAGGTGTAATTTGATAGTACACTAAATTTATGCGATCAACATACGATTCATGAAGATCCTCATAACTTAAGAAGGACAGATTATTCCTGTGACAGCTACACAAACAGCTTCACAAACTATAGTAAACAAAGAATATTATTATTACATACACAACTTTATTTATCAAAATGAGAGAAATCTTCTCAATCTCTTTTTATTTCTAGTTACTTTGGTTACAATCTATTTTCTATTCAATGTTATTGCTAATCATAATCGTATTTATTCTTTCTCGAATAAAAATCAATAATCAATTTTTTCAAGTATTTTTTTTCCAGGTGAATGATAAACACAGTTCCGTTTTGTAAACAATCATAATTTAAACACTTTTGTTTTTTGATACATCTTGTTGATTGAACGTTATACTCGGATCGCAAGCTAGTCTTGTACTGACGAGCTAGAACTACACAACGACTTGAACACGAGAGAAAAGGCACAAAATATGCGAGGAGCACTTTACTCCAAAGGTTCATTTATGTACAGAAAATATAGTGTTTTTATAGCATTTTAAAATTCTAGGGATTTCGTGCAAATTCTAGAATACTACTAAACATAGAAGCCTTGAAGTAATCAGCCAATCAGAACCTCTACATGTAGCCTTTCCTTTTACGCGATGTGTTATAAAGTGTGAGTGCGTGCGTGCCCTGTTTGATATATGTGAACGTGCTGATTCCCGCCAATGAGAGAAGAGCGAATTCTCGATCGTAGCAATGATACACAAAATCTGTATGAGCGGTGTTGAGTACTTATCAGTCGTGCTATCTGACCAGCCCATCCAGTTAAGTCCAGAACACCAATTACAGCCTCTGCAACATGAATCTTTGTTCTCAAACAAACTGGATTTATATACCAATCAAACAGACCTTATCGTACCATTAAATAGAAAATGACATGTGTACAAGATTTGGCCAATTATGGCTGTGAATAGGGGGAACAATAATCAATCGACTGGGGATAACTCAAGAATGGTAAATTGTTTAATAATATTCTATAGGTCAAAACAAAGCTTATAATAAAAGAAACATGAATACGAATATTTTAGTTACTTAACAATTATACAATAGGAAATATACATATAATATTGGTCCATAGATAGTTCTCAAAGTTACCATTCATAAACATCCATGGGATATAACAGGATGTTTTAAGCAAAACTTCCAATCAAACGCTGATTGGATAAAATGCTCATTATTTTTCCTGAGCTTGTCATGTCTATTGTAAGAAATTCGCAGGATCATCCCAACACCCCCTTTTTTTCTGAAGATTCGAGGTTGGTATCCAGACTGCATTTGCCGACTTTGTCCTCCCCCACGAAACAATGTTACATCCTCAACTTTCGACATACTGACGTTGATGCAGATCGAGTTTATGGGTCGATCTGATAATTTCAAGCTTTCTATCCAATCAAGCTCCAATAATTCGAGTGATGGTCGTTCTGTCAAAAATATTACTTTCTTCTCCGTAAGCTCTTCGACTGTGATTTCACAGTGAACTTCACCAGCAATCTTTGGAATTCCCCCAGATGTGCTGTGTGCTGATTGATAAATTGAATATATTCTCGGTCTCCCAATTTTTTCCCACGTCCTCCTGCTTATAAGTGTTATATCGGAGGCAGTGTCTAGCTGTAAGCGGGCATCATACCCGTTAATCTTGAGCGAAACATACTTTGTACGTTTATTGGAGCCGGTTCTGTTAGCAGCTACCGTCGCTTAGTCTGTACGTGGCTTGAATCTTTGAGAATAAACTTTAGGTTGATGGCGTTTCCGGGTATTGCAATGACATTCTATGTGTCCTTTCCTGGAACACGTGGTACAACGATGATTTTTAAACGGAGAAAACCTTTTGAAATGCCAACCTCCACATAACCAGCATGGAGATGGTGGTTTGCCGCTGTCGTTAAGATAATTTTGTATGCTGGAACCTTGTAAGACTTTCCTCTCAACAGCATTAACGTGGAGAGGTATCATGCTTCAAATTCACTTACCTTCGACATTCAGTAGTTACTTCTTGCAGCGTTTTGTGGGACAATGTTCGAGCTTGTTTACAATTCTCGTTCGGATGTCAGCATCCTCAGGTGAACGCAGGCTACAGACAAATACTAGGCATTTGAACTGGTCTTCAGTCATGGAGGACAACTTGAACCTTTCAAATTCTCTGTTCACAATACCTACATGTTTCACCCAGTCATCTTCTAGTTCTCTCGTTATCTTCAAGAACTGGTAACGCATATTAAATATAGATGACTGTTCTCCAGAGATTTGAGACAGGGTTTGAATTGTTTAATCAAAACTAAAGTCTCGTGGGTTCTTCAGGAGAATAACGTTACTATAGCATTCGTGTTACGTCGTGCCAAGTATTCTTAGAAGTATTCTGACTTTTGAGGCGTCATCCAGTCTGCAGAGATTATTACTGAACAAATCTCCATACTTCTTAAACCAGCAGTCAAACGTAACACCTGCTGAACCATCAAAATTAAATTCGTGTATTGGATTAATGACTGAATCAGTATGGGATACTTGAAATTCACCAGAAGCAGAGTTTTGTTGGAACATGCATAATTTCTGCATAACGCTTCCATAGTTCTGATATGAGACTGTTCAAACCGCTTTTCTTGACGCTCCGTATAAACTTCTATAGTTGCTCCAAAGAAATATTGATTGTAGATTTTTCCCGTCGCCACTGATAAGTCTTGCTGATTGCAGTAAATAATTATCGGATTTCCGACCAATAGCAGAGTAATTTTGGTTCGATTTTTTTTTACCCCGTTGCCAGTTGTTATAACTTGTGCGAGTGCGTGTGTGCGTGCTCAGTTGTTATATCGATTAACTGCGTATGTGCCCAATTTTATATATGAACGCTATAAGACCACACAATTAGAGAGCAGTGAATTTATTGATCGCCCAATGATACACAGAAGCCTTATGAGTAGTTTTGAGTACTTGTCAGTCTTGCTATCAGCCTAGTACAGAAAATTCAGTTCAGAACACCAATAACAGCCTCTGCAATGTGAATCACTATTTTCAAACATACTGGGTTTATATACCAATCAAACAGACTACATCGTACTTTAAAATAATAGATTAAAATGTTACACAAATAACAACGGAACACGTGAATGATCTAATTTACACAAATTCATTTGAAACGGATTTGGAAGGAAAGTGAGTCTAACTTAACGCAAAATCAAATAAAACGAATCGAAGATTTTTTCAATTTTTCTATTGGAATCGGGTTGACCATGGTACGTCGTGTTGTTATATGGTACATATATCGAAGACAAAAAGCGAAGAATACTTAATCATTTCTAATGATGAATTTGAAACTACCATCAGATGAGATGTAAATTGTTGTTTGTTTAAAAAAATTGACATTCTGACATGTTCGACAGAATATATGTGACGAGTCCTTTTAAAGTCTCCGATTACAGTCCAGAATCATGTCAATAACAAGTAATGACGATAACAACGTATCACAAAATTTATATAAATATACTAGTTCAGTATAAGACTTCACTTCTGTGTGCATATCTGTTTTGTCTATTTCCATTTTCTTATCTTAGCCACAACAATTTGTTTATCATCTTTGAGTTGAATGATCAGTTTTTGTAATTGAGTGTGGTTTTAAATCTGGTTCATCTAACACTAGTCGCTCTTCAAAACAGACGTCGTATGTTGTGATTTCACCAACATTCACTTCTCTTTTCATTTCATTGATCACAAGAAAAATGTAATCGATTGTACGGATTACAAATAAACAGAAATGATAACATACCGTTGTAGAGAGAGTAATTTAGTTGTAATGTCAGTCAGTGATAAGTAACCGTTAACGACGAAAATAATCAGTAGACGAGCCTTTGATCAAGGGACAAAATGTTGAAATGAAGAAATTAGTTTAGCATTTGAAGGCCTCAAATCAGAAAAATCATCAAATCATTTAAATAGAACACTCATTTATCATATGATCTTTAGATAAGCACTTGAAATCAGCGATTAGACGTAGGTTGCAGTCTTCATACTTTTACTGGTTTTAGAAAACAACTAAAGAGACAAGACAAGACTTAGTTTGAAAATGAAAATAGACATTTATTAATGGTGGAGTCCGATGTAAAAGGCTTATGGAAGTCTTGTTCAGTGCATCAGCTAAGTCTATCTACACCGTCTGATAACAGTGGGTCAAAAGTAAATTCCATATTCAACTCATTTCTCCTACTTACACAAACTATATGTGAATGAAATTAAATGTGAAATGGATGTTACTTCATTCATAACAATTGAGTGCCGTGCAGTTAAGCATCAAATCATTCTCAACTGAACGTGCTGTAAAACAAATTTCATGATGTTTCAGAACAAAATCACTACTTGTGGTGCCCAGTATATATGGACTGTGAACAAATATTCATTGATGAAACTGGTTACTAGTCAAGAAGCAAAACGATTCAAATATTTGAGTTGTTGATTTTAAGCACACATCACTTAATTATGCTTAGTATCATTGTTTAGCATGAAGGACGAGAATTTAGAATCAACACATACTGTTCTGATCCAAATAAAACACACTGGTAACCTATCGATAATGGACATCATTTATGAAGAGATTTGATCTTTCAGAATGACAGATTAGATGTAAACGAATTGATCTTTCATCCATCATGTAGATTTATCACTGTAAATGGGATTAACCAACAATGAAACACTTATCTAACAAAATTCTATATACTCTATTCTGGTAAAGAAAAAGAATTAGTGAAACTCACAAAATAATCTATTCGAATTTCTTAAATTGCGTTATTAGATAAGTGATAAGCACCGGGGATTACTGTTAATTGTTCATCTTGATAATGAAAGGATATAATTTTCAAATATTCATTTTATCTTAAGCCTGATCATCATGGTGACGAGGTTATGATTTTGTAGTCATTATCTCTACGTAAAGCTTAATCCACATGTTTATAGACATATCTGTGCATTACCATTTACAAACACCAAAACTAGTTAGTTTCTGATTTGAGTTACACTTTTCTTCAAAATCAATGAAGCGAATACAAGAAGTGCTGTTTCCTTCCACATGACATATTATGTTATCAATCATAATTGAATTGTGAATGATAAATATACCCAGAAAAGCAAATGTATAGTTTGACACTACCAGTCTCTTATATCTGAAGCGCAACGAATTCACTAGTAGCGAACAGGAACAAAGACACGTGACCAGGGACCGATAACTAGCTATTCTGACGCGACCCAGACCCAGCTAACTAGAGTAAGAAGTCCAAGTTGGAGCGGCGAAGTTATATTCTGTAGCAGCCAGAAGCACAGCAAGCAAATAAGGGAAAAGTCAAGCGTATATATACAGTAACAGATTGTCCTTGGGCATCATTAATAAATAGCACACACAAAGAAACAATGGACAAATAGCGTTTAAGATAGTTACAAGTGGAAAATATGAAGTGAAGGTAAAAAGAGCGCGTTTGGCGTGAAAACAGCTAAATTCAAATTTCCAAAATAAAATTACAAAATTAAGCCACTTATCAAGTAAGTTCTGGGGATTTGACATCTCCAACACCTCCCCCTTTTAATAACGCTTATTCTTCGGGTCCACTTGCATTCTGATTGTCTTTCGCCGTTGGCGCAGTGACCATCTTCGTCTAAAGCCAGCACACGTCGATGACGGTGCTATACCTGATAAGCCGAGACCCAATGCTAGACCCATCAAATATTCTAGCGGGACACCTACACCTACTTCGGATCCCGCGCTAGATGCACCTGAGACCTCATTCTCACGTCCCAGTCAACAGCAGGTGTCATCTGCCTCGTCTACGGACGAGACTTCCGTCTCACATCCAGACCAGCAGACCACACTGACCTTGACTGCAGATGAGATTGCAGGCTCACGAGGTTCGAACGAGACTACCGTCTCACGTTACGGTCGCCGAGTACACTTACCCGTACGCTTTCGCGACTAACCTCATAACCAGCAGCGGATACAGTATAGGACCTTACCCCCATACTACACGAATGCTACACTTTTCTCTTTTTCTTTCATTTTTTTGTTTACCACGAACCTACACATCCGACCATCGCTGTTTTGGTAGCGTCGACTTCATTCAATCTTGGCGAAAGCTGACCTGATCACCCACGCTCTAGTCAACGCACTCAGTCGATCTCTCTGGCTCCAAATACGTATGGTACACATTTGTAGCATGCTAATCCAAACAATCAATACAGTACGTACCTTCCGATACTGTTCTACCTCAAAGACATTTGGTGGCAACTCGGGGATCAACGATCACTTCCTGTTCTGCCAACGTCTTCATTCTACAATTGCACATTTAATGATCAGTCCAGAAAAACGAAGCAGTTATGTATCGAAAGTGTAAACCCTTTCTAGCGGGGGGCTCCTGTAGTGATCGTCCTGTCTCGATAGGAACACGATTGGAATAACAGAAACAATTATTATTATTGTAATCAATTGTACCCGAGATTGTTTTACTGTATTTGTTTAACTGTATCAGACTCACTTCTTGTTCCGCTATCCGACTTGTTTGGTTCCAACATCCTAACGCCCTGCCCATTTTGCCTGTACTCGTTGTCATGTCTCGCTATTCTTTTGATACCATGAGATCGCCAATAAATATACTTTATCTGGACTAATTAAAGCCTTCCGGTTTACGAGTTATCAAAGGAACAATGACGTTTCTGGGCACGTAATCGTATCGTAACAGAGATCATAGATAATCCTCGACTCGACCCTACTAAAGACTAATACAATATACGTATCTAAAACATAATTTCGTTTGTTTGCTGACCGTGTGTTCAAGTTCTCTTATGGTTAAAATCTCTCCGGAATAATCAAATTAAAACAAATGACTTGCTATACTAAAATCAAATTTATTTTTAAACCATGTTAATGAGGTACAAAATGCGACTTCATTTGTCTTCAAGTTTTTCTGTACGCATCGTGTTAATTCGTTGGAGATGTAGATAACTGAACAAGGGAAAAATGTAAATGATCAAAAGAATGTGATAATACAAACATAGAATCAATTAATAACTCTCAGTATAAGGAATGGATCAAAATGTCAGTTTCATATCTAGTGGAAGCAAGAATCAATTAGGTAATATCATTCCGAGAGAAAGTCTGTTCTCAGTAGACAAACATTGGTTTATTATTAAATCATATTTCGTCTTCTCATCATAATATTTAAGTGACTATTGTGAAATTAAAAATGGTTGAAATTCAACATCCCAATGTACCACATCATATTGGATCACGAAGACCATTTGGTCACGTGATTAGTATACTCATATTATGAATATAACAGTTGAAACTATATAAACAGATCAAAATAAAAAGCAAGTGAGTGAACTGAAAATATCGACTTAAAACGTTCTACCATTCATACCAAGGAAAAGTGGAACAAGCAATGAGGTGCAAATGAATTAAATCAATTACTCAAATATTCATCCTCGCTCTCTATCTCCCTCATTACCCAAGTTCCGTTTTAAGGAGAACCATGTGCTTTACTTACACAAAAGCAATAGGGACAAATTTCATCGCCTTCACTTCTTCCAGTATAGTCACTTGTTATCTGTTGAGAATGGAAAACAATAGGAAATGTAAGTGATGTCTCAAGATTGTAGGGGAATACAGCAATTATCAACGGAAGTAAATAATAGGAGAAGTTCATATTAAACAAACTATCATTTTCCTACACACTTTAATGCATAAAATCACTCAAGAATTATTAGAAAACTTTCAGAAAATAAAGTAACTTTCGATATGAGTGAGTGACTACCGATCGGAAAACATTGTTCTGTTTCACATAAATCATTTCCGTAAACCTACCACTTACTGACTTATCATTTATTCACAGAAATAATCTGTCGATATAACAGATTACATTGAATACGAGTTCATCTTTTATTTATCAAGTAGCTGAACTTCTCATTATAACTTGAATTAAACAACAATGAAGTGATTTGCATAACAAAATTGAATATGTCTATAGTTTACCTCATGAACACGATTCTGGTGCTGAAAACAGGAATAATTAAATGTCATGGAATAGTAGACTGAATTGCCTCAAATGATACAAATAATTTTGGATAATACTGCACGTGTTCTACATCTGTTGAAATGATCATCAGGAATATTTTCATTGTTTTCGTGAATTAAATATTCACTCTTGTAGGTTTAACTTGAAGTAAATAAGTTGAACGTTTCTTGTTCCACTTAGTAATGCTATTTATTGGTTATTTCTTGTGTTCATCGAAGAACTTGATAAACGACCAAACTCATTGCCTGGATCATTTCATCGAATGTTCCTGATAAATTTTAATACTATTAGCTATCGTTTATAGAATATTTCAATCACAATGTCTGTTTGAAATATTGTAGTCTGTTTTGCTTGAAATATTTTTCATTGAAATTTTTAAACGACTTACACAGAAACAAAATTGACAATTCCCACTAGTACGAACAGGGATTAAAGCTTCATTGTTTGGCTGTTGTATGGAAAGAAAAAGTACATAACGATAGAAGTACCACTGAAAAGGAATGAAATGCTCCATTCTGATATGATTTCAATTTAACTCTGTTGTTTATATTGAGGAAATTTATAAGGTTGATGTTTGCACATGCGGATTTTAGAACAGCATTAGGCAGTATGCTTTCAGATGTGTTTCTTCGACATCAAATGTCATTAAAACATTATTAACCGTTTTCCAATAACGAAAACTGCTAGTCATGAATAACTAGACAATATGTTGAAAATGTCAGTTAATTATTGTATGGATTAATTGACAAAAGCTATAAATGATATCTATTCGTGTACAGTGAGAAATGAAAATACTTAAAAGAATATATGATGTAGTTGACCTTGTGTTTTAATGTTTAACCTCGACGCAAATAAACTGATTGGGAACATTTGAATGTATCCATTCCAACATAACGGTCTTGGTGTAGTACACCTACTTCGAGACCTGCACGTCTTCACTTATATTCATCATAATGGACTTCAAGTATGATTTAACTAAGGATTTTACATAAGCATGAAAATGTACTCACTAATCTAGTTCGTCGTGCTGAAAAAGTAAAACTCAGATTGGAACATCAAATAATCAACTGATAGTGGGAAATTGCAAATTATCAAGAATTCTTAAGTGAGTAGCAAAGGTAGACGACATAGAAATTACATTGTCTGTATGTTGGAACCATGAATTTGGATCTATTCATATATTAGTAGGCATGTCTAGAACAACAAATAACTGACTGGTTTCTATACCTATTTTGTTTACCACTTGCATCAGATGCCTAACAGAAAGTATCTTCAAAATATTTGATTTCATCAAGGTAGAAGAAATTTGAAAGTCTCGAATAGATAAGTCATTCTGTATCACAGACGTCCTTTTAATACAAGCATATAGTTACAAAGGAAGGGAGATAAGGAGTGATATAATGGTCCTTATACAATAAGGATAAGAGATTTCGTTCGAGAATATACATTTCTATCTCTGGAATAACAATGATAATTGATAATTTCATGCTATCCAATGAACAGGCTATGAGGTGAAAGACTTATCCACTTCCTATACTGAAAGCAATCTGATTGCATCAAGGTATTATGTTGGTAAAATGTTTTGAAAATACAACTCTTCACAAAATCAAAATGACTTACTTCTTGTAGAATACACAGCAAGAACCATGCTCAATATGAACAATATTTGAAATTTCATTTCCCTTCAAATCATGATAATGCACAATCGCTGGCGTATTTATAGCCTTCTGAAACTGAAAAATAAACAGTAATTCTGACTTGAACTCAGAGAGCCTAATTAATTAAGACAGATTCAAACAATGATAACAATGTGTGTGTTCATTTGAAAGATTTATAAAAATGTATATCACAAAGTCGTTTATACTTATCAAACAAACTTAAACTTGGGGTCACAAATGTCAACACTAATGATTGAAATACTTGGACTTATTTAGTTCTTTACATAATTCATATGATAACTCTATCTCATTTGAAAAAAATGATACAAATAATATTCAGTTAGAATAAGTAGATTTATTCATTTACTTTCTCTTCTACTGTTCTCATAAACGTCACTCGTTTTCTACAGATCGTTTTAGAAACTTTATCTTTCAGAGTTTTCTTGAGAGATGTCTGGTTCTCCAACGAATATGCACTAAACTCTCTCTCTCTCTCACTGTCATGAATACAAACGTTAACATCAGTAAATCAGATAGTTAACCTCAGTTTCCAAATAACTAGCATGACGTTTCTGAAGATTTTCGAATATTAGTCAGATTGGAAGTTCGTTTTAAGAATTCTGTCAAACTTTCTAAAATTTATTTGGAAGGTTTGCCCAGCAACAATGTACATTCATTTTCTCCTATCTCATATGTCAAAAATAGGTTTGTAATAAGTACTACCACAAGTAGAGTATACGGTTGAGAAGTTTGTTTTATCTGTCACATTTCATGGCAGTGATGCTTCTCCCAATATTGGTTGTAGTCTATTTGTGTGACGAATGAATCTTCTTTCGTCTAATCAATATCATATACGCAAAATGTGTTTAATGATGTTTCACAATCTGTAAACAAATGAGCTGGAGTGGTTTTATGATGATCAATTTTGTTTAGAAGTTCAGGAACTTCAGTTTGTCACATGTTTCTAGATAGAAAGGTTTTCTCAATCAGAAAAATGTAACCTTTAAAAGTATTTACTACAGTTAGACATAAAATACATGGATTTGATCAATAAATGGTTTAGAAACGTTTAAGCTGTTCAAGTTGAATGTTCCACGTTTGTTGTTTCAAAATTCATCCTGCATCATTTAACATGTTTCTAATGGGAATAGTGATACAAGAATTCAACCAGATGAACTATTTGTCGAATATCGATTCGATAATGAACCCTTTATTCAGAAAGTTATCTGTAGTATTTGTATGACATACTGATTCTTTTTCACTTGACTTCTCGCTGAATACGAATTCTAACTATTATACGCTCATTTGTGCTGATCTAATTCTGCCTGCCTTAAATAGCACTATTTCGGGTGTTATTAGTTAGTACGCGAATTGCAATGTTCCCAATGATCATATTGACATCACGATGGATTCAAATTTTGGATAGTTAAGGTTATTCCCTGTTTGTTTTCTTTCCAGTTGTTTTCGTTTAAGTTTCTTCTTCTTCTTCCACTAGATCCTGTAAAACTTGGAACCTGTTGTAGAAAGTTATCATGAATTCCTTGAGTTGTTTTGTATCTCGAAGTAGGGCTGTATTGAACCATTTTAATGCCGTTCCTCCAGTTGTCCAGTGTTTCTTTAGCTCCAGTTTCATCTTGGCAACAACCATCGTTGATTTTTCTGATGACCATCCTGATTTCTTCGAAGGTTGGTGGAGTGACTGACATAGGAATATCTGTTTGTGCTGCTTCGGCTTTCATCATGAATGGTCATAATTCTTCCTTGAACTCCCTGGGCAGAGTTAGAATGGTTCGAATTGTTTTTTTCTGGTTAGCGATATTTTAGCGAGTTACTTTTCTACGGGATGTGGTTAACGACCGTATTCGCAACCCTCCTCTTTTATCCGGGCTTGGGACCGGCAGTATCTCTGGAGGAGCTACAGGCGGTTTTATGACCAGTAATACACGAAATAAAATTTTCAATAGGTTTATTTATAGCTCCGTGATCTAATGACCTATCTTCTCAACTGAAATGATGGATTGATACTATCAGTGTCAATAATTAAATCATGAAAAGCTTCACTGGACAAATATAATAGTTTTTGAATATGAAGTGAACAGCTGGCAGTAGTAAAGAAAGATAGCATATGACTATAAGAATCATCTAAGTTAATTGGATCCGCAAAACAAAGTTCAGTATTACTTGCAGTGAACAGAACAGTAGTTTTATGAACCGACTAGATGTGTCTCATTTCAGCACACTTAAACCATATAGCATGACGAAAGTCACATGAATTACGTAAATGAAATTTACCATAGGATGAATCTCTATCGAACATTTTCTGACATCTGTAGACTGCTTTGAAATTCATTTTTGAATTATTTCTCACATTTCAACGAGAATAGGATACATTATTAAACAATCGCGAGCATCAGCAACCCTGAGAGTGTAGTTTATCACGACGAATAAGAAAAGCGTTCAAAATCTTCACTGAATGAAAATGAAACTCATTATTTGACTGACAGTTCATACGTACTGTTTTAATTTCTTGGTATCATCTTATGGGATCTTAAATTAATTCTCTTTCTAAATTCGGAATATTCAGCCCAGTAATCAACAGATCACAAAATTCAGTTTCCAATCAGTCTTCAAAATTGCACTTTGCGGCCTGTTTTTGTAGTTCAAGTATAAGGGCTCTAACTTTCTGGTCATTTTATCGCATCGTTTTACGGAACTTCGATATTTCTCTTCATTCGAAGCTAGCTCACTGGACATGACTAAGTAGTAAGTTCTTGGAAGATTCATATGACAACAAAATTGGTCTCTCTGGAAAATCCACGTGATTTAGCAGGTTATAAGCATATTTGCCGATGAAAGTCAAGAAATAAGCTGTGAAATTATCATCTGTAATGTCTTTTCTAGTCAGGTATCAGACTTCTAAGTTATTCCCACACTGGAAATAACATCCAAATATTCTAGGTTTGAATCCATCGTGATGTCAATATGATCATTGGGAACATTGCAATTCGCGTACTAACTAATAACACCCGAAATAGTGCTATTTAAGGCAGGCAGAATTAGATCAGCACAAATGAGCGTATAATAGTTAGAATTCGTATTCAGCGAGAAGTCAAGTGAAAAAGAATCAGTATGTCATACAAATACTACAGATAACTTTCTGAATAAAGGGTTCATTATCGAATCGATATTCGACAAATAGTTCATCTGGTTGAATTCTTGTATCACTATTCCCATTAGAAACATGTTAAATGATGCAGGATGAATTTTGAAACAACAAACGTGGAACATTCAACTTGAACAGCTTAAACGTTTCTAAACCATTTATTGATCAAATCCATGTATTTTATGTCTAACTGTAGTAAATACTTTTAAAGGTTACATTTTTCTGATTGAGAAAACCTTTCTATCTAGAAACATGTGACAAACTGAAGTTCCTGAACTTCTAAACAAAATTGATCATCATAAAACCACTCCAGCTCATTTGTTTACAGATTGTGAAACATCTTTACCTCTTTATCATTAAACACATTTTGCGTATATGATATTGATTAGACGAAAGAAGATTCATTCGTCACACAAATAGACTACAACCAATATTGGGAGAAGCATCACTGCCATGAAATGTGACAGATAAAACAAACTTCTCAACCGTATACTCTACTTGTGGTAGTACTTATTACAAACCTATTTTTGACATATGAGATAGGAGAAAATGAATGTACATTGTTGCTGGGCAAACCTTCCAAATAAATTTTAGAAAGTTTGACAGAATTCTTAAAACGAACTTCCAATCTGACTAATATTCGAAAATCTTCAGAAACGTCATGCTAGTTATTTGGAAACTGAGGTTAACTATCTGATTTACTGATGTTAACGTTTGTATTCATGACAGTGAGAGAGAGAGAGAGTTTAGTGCATATTCGTTGGAGAACCAGACATCTCTCAAGAAAACTCTGAAAGATAAAGTTTCTAAAACGATCTGTAGAAAACGAGTGACGTTTATGAGAACAGTAGAAGAGAAAGTAAATGAATAAATCTACTTATTCTAACTGAATATTATTTGTATCATTTTTTTCAAATGAGATAGAGTTATCATATGAATTATGTAAAGAACTAAATAAGTCCAAGTATTTCAATCATTAGTGTTGACATTTGTGACCCCAAGTTTAAGTTTGTTTGATAAGTATAAACGACTTTGTGATATACATTTTTATAAATCTTTCAAATGAACACACACATTGTTATCATTGTTTGAATCTGTCTTAATTAATTAGGCTCTCTGAGTTCAAGTCAGAATTACTGTTTATTTTTCAGTTTCAGAAGGCTATAAATACGCCAGCGATTGTGCATTATCATGATTTGAAGGGAAATGAAATTTCAAATATTGTTCATATTGAGCATGGTTCTTGCTGTGTATTCTACAAGAAGTAAGTCATTTTGATTTTGTGAAGAGTTGTATTTTCAAAACATTTTACCAACATAATACCTTGATGCAATCAGATTGCTTTCAGTATAGGAAGTGGATAAGTCTTTCACCTCATAGCCTGTTCATTGGATAGCATGAAATTATCAATTATCATTGTTATTCCAGAGATAGAAATGTATATTCTCGAACGAAATCTCTTATCCTTATTGTATAAGGACCATTATATCACTCCTTATCTCCCTTCCTTTGTAACTATATGCTTGTATTAAAAGGACGTCTGTGATACAGAATGACTTATCTATTCGAGACTTTCAAATTTCTTCTACCTTGATGAAATCAAATATTTTGAAGATACTTTCTGTTAGGCATCTGATGCAAGTGGTAAACAAAATAGGTATAGAAACCAGTCAGTTATTTGTTGTTCTAGACATGCCTACTAATATATGAATAGATCCAAATTCATGGTTCCAACATACAGACAATGTAATTTCTATGTCGTCTACCTTTGCTACTCACTTAAGAATTCTTGATAATTTGCAATTTCCCACTATCAGTTGATTATTTGATGTTCCAATCTGAGTTTTACTTTTTCAGCACGACGAACTAGATTAGTGAGTACATTTTCATGCTTATGTAAAATCCTTAGTTAAATCATACTTGAAGTCCATTATGATGAATATAAGTGAAGACATGCAGGTCTCGAAGTAGGTGTAGTACACCAAGACCGTTATGTTGGAATGGATACATTCAAATGTTCCCAATCAGTTTATTTGCGTCGAGGTTAAACATTAAAACACAAGGTCAACTACATCATATATTCTTTTAAGTATTTTCATTTCTCACTGTACACGAATAGATATCATTTATAGCTTTTGTCAATTAATCCATACAATAATTAACTGACATTTTCAACATATTGTCTAGTTATTCATGACTAGCAGTTTTCGTTATTGGAAAACGGTTAATAATGTTTTAATGACATTTGATGTCGAAGAAACACATCTGAAAGCATACTGCCTAATGCTGTTCTAAAATCCGCATGTGCAAACATCAACCTTATAAATTTCCTCAATATAAACAACAGAGTTAAATTGAAATCATATCAGAATGGAGCATTTCATTCCTTTTCAGTGGTACTTCTATCGTTATGTACTTTTTCTTTCCATACAACAGCCAAACAATGAAGCTTTAATCCCTGTTCGTACTAGTGGGAATTGTCAATTTTGTTTCTGTGTAAGTCGTTTAAAAATTTCAATGAAAAATATTTCAAGCAAAACAGACTACAATATTTCAAACAGACATTGTGATTGAAATATTCTATAAACGATAGCTAATAGTATTAAAATTTATCAGGAACATTCGATGAAATGATCCAGGCAATGAGTTTGGTCGTTTATCAAGTTCTTCGATGAACACAAGAAATAACCAATAAATAGCATTACTAAGTGGAACAAGAAACGTTCAACTTATTTACTTCAAGTTAAACCTACAAGAGTGAATATTTAATTCACGAAAACAATGAAAATATTCCTGATGATCATTTCAACAGATGTAGAACACGTGCAGTATTATCCAAAATTATTTGCATCATTTGAGGCAATTCAGTCTACTATTCCATGACATTTAATTATTCCTGTTTTCAGCACCAGAATCGTGTTCGTGAGGTAAACTATAGACATATTCAATTTTGTTATGCAAATCACTTCATTGTTGTTTAATTCAAGTTATAATGAGAAGTTCAGCTACTTGATAAATAAAAGATGAACTCGTATTCAATGTAATCTGTTATATCGACAGATTATTTCTGTGAATAAATGATAAGTCAGTAAGTGGTAGGTTTACGGAAATGATTTATGTGAAACAGAACAATGTTTTCCGATCGGTAGTCACTCACTCATATCGAAAGTTACTTTATTTTCTGAAAGTTTTCTAATAATTCTTGAGTGATTTTATGCATTAAAGTGTGTAGGAAAATGATAGTTTGTTTAATATGAACTTCTCCTATTATTTACTTCCGTTGATAATTGCTGTATTCCCCTACAATCTTGAGACATCACTTACATTTCCTATTGTTTTCCATTCTCAACAGATAACAAGTGACTATACTGGAAGAAGTGAAGGCGATGAAATTTGTCCCTATTGCTTTTGTGTAAGTAAAGCACATGGTTCTCCTTAAAACGGAACTTGGGTAATGAGGGAGATAGAGAGCGAGGATGAATATTTGAGTAATTGATTTAATTCATTTGCACCTCATTGCTTGTTCCACTTTTCCTTGGTATGAATGGTAGAACGTTTTAAGTCGATATTTTCAGTTCACTCACTTGCTTTTTATTTTGATCTGTTTATATAGTTTCAACTGTTATATTCATAATATGAGTATACTAATCACGTGACCAAGTGGTCTTCGTGATCCAATATGATGTGGTACATTAGGATGTTGAATTTCAACCATTTTTAATTTCACAATAGCCAATTCAATATTATGATGAGAAGACGAAATATGATTCAGTAGTAAACCAATGTTTGTCTACTGAGAACAGACTTTCTCTCTGAATGATATGACGTAATTGATTCTTGATTTCACTAGATATGAAACTGACATTTTGATCCATTCCTTATACTGAGAGTTATTAATTGATTCTATGTTTGTATTATCACATTCTTTTGATCATTTACATTTTTCCCTTGTTCAGTTATCTACATCTCCAACGAATTAACACGATGCGTACAGAAAAACTTGAAGACAAATGAAGTCGCATTTTGTACCTCATTAACATGGTTTAAAAATAAATTTGATTTTAGTATAGCAAGTCATTTGTTTTAATTTGATTATTCCGGAGAGATTTTAACCATAAGAGAACTTGAACACACGGTCAGGAAACAAACAAAATTATGTTTTAGATACGTATGTTTCATTAGTCCATCCATGTGTTCAAGAATGTTTCTACAGTTGATATGTATTCCTAATACTTCTGATCGGTTGATGGCTTCGTAAATGTGACTTTCAATTAAAACGCACAGATGTTTGACTTCTACCCAACAATGAACAATAGTGTGTTCAAGAATGTTTCTACAGTTGATATGTATTCCTAATACTCCTGATCGCACACACACATTATCCACAACTTAATAAAAACGGAACGAGCAAGAACAAAGATCCTAGCAGAATAGCATGAATTCACTTTATTTCGTTGCTTCTCTTCAGCTGCTTACATCCCATGATATTTAAAACATCATTTCGAAATGGGTTCAAACTACTTGCATGAAAGAGTTTAGTTGGAAGTTATGTTGAAGACAAATGAGTATAGTACAGCAAGGGTGTGAATAAAATTAGTGGATTGAATATTGCAAATGTATTCCTAATGTGAGAGAAAATTCTACAACGTTGATTGTGACAACTGTTCAAACGGCTAGAAACAAGTGAATGCTTCATGAGTAAACGCTGATGAGAATAAAATGAGTAAAGCTTAGTTAATAAAATAAGATTACTTATGCGGAAGATAGTCGAAATAAAAATTCGATGATGTAATAAATACAAGAAAGAGTTTTCCAAGAAAGTGTTTTGAGATGCAACGAAGAAATATTTGTCAGTTAAACGAGGAAAGATTGTTAACTATCTGAATATGGACACATAAACGTCTTGAATTGAAACCTTGACACTCGCTCAAAATTCATATCGTATCTAACTAAAATATGAAAAACTGCTATATTTGGAGAAACTACGACTTAATTACTTATTTTTACCTCTTACCCCTTGTGGAGGAGCATAGGCCGACCACCAGCATTCTCCATCCAACCCTGTCCTGTTCTATTCCTTTCCAGTACTTTCCAGTTAACGTTCATCATTTCCATATTTCCTTCGCATTCTCGATGCAATGTGTTCCTTAGCCTTCCTCTTTTCCGCTTAACTTCCGGATTCCAAGTTATGGCTTGCCTCGTGATGCAGTTTGGTGATTTTCTCAATGTATGTCCGATCCACTTCCAACATGTTTTCCTAATTTCCTCTTCAGCTGCAAGCTGGTCTGTCCTCTCCCATAAAACGCTGTTGCTGATGGTATCCGGCCAGTGAATTTTAAGTATCTTGAGTATACAACTGTTTAAAAACACGTGTGCCTTTCTGATGATGGTTGCAGAGGTTCTCCACAGTTCAGCTCCGTACAGTAGGACTGTCTTCATGTTCGCACTGAAGATTCTCACTTTGATATTCGTTGGCAGTTGTTTTGAGTTCGATATGTCCTTCAATTGTAGGACTGGGGCCCTAGCTTTGCCAATCCTCGCCTTTACATCTACATCAGATCATCCTTGTTCACCATTGATGCTTCCCAGGTACGTGAATGTTTCCAGAGTTTCGCCATCAAGTGTGATCGGCTTGGCGTTATCCGTGTTGTCATTGAGAATCTTGCTTTCTCCTTCACGTATGTTGAGGCCTATTGATGCAGACCCTACTGCTACATTAGTTGTCTTCGTCTTTATTTGTTCGTGTGTATGGGATAGGAGGGCTAGGTCATCTGTGAAGTCCAAATCGTCTACCTGATTCTGAGATGTCTATTGTATTCCGTGCTTCCCCTCAGATGTCGAGGCCTTCATAATCTAGTCACTGACCATAAGAAAGAAGAAGGAACACAGTAGACAGCCTTGTCCGACTCTGGAACTTAGTTGCACTGAATCTATCGGATGTCCTCCATGCACGACTTCACACTGTATTCCGTCCTATGAGTTCAGGATAATTTTGACATTCTTCTCCGAAACCCCATAGTGTCAGAGAAGTTTCCATAATATTCTCCCGTTCACACTGTCCAACGCCTCATTATCGATGAAGTTGATGTATAGTGACGAGTCCCACTCGATTGTTCGACAATGATGCGTGTTGTCGTCATTTGGCCTGTGCACGACCTATCCTTACGGGATTCAGCCTGTTGATCTACAAGTTGGTCTTCTACTACGTCCTTCATGTGGTTCAGCAACACTCTATTGAAAACGTTTGCCGGTACTGACAATAGTGTGATTCCTCTGTATTTCTCACATCTGCTCAGATCTCCTTTCTGTCATATCTTGATGAGATATCATACTTTCCAGTCTTTCAGTGGCACTGGGTTCCCCTTCCAAATCTTCTTGAATAGAAGGTGAAGCATGTTTGCAGTTACTCCAATGTCTGAATTCAGTGCTTCAGCTGGTATATTATCAGGTGTGATGCTTTCCATCACTTGATTTTTCTAATGGCCATCCTGATTTCTTCGATCGTTGGTGGAGTGAAATCTATAGGAAGGTCTGTGTGTGCTGCATCGATGACCGGTGCTGGTCTATTCAGCAGTTCCTCGAAGTATCCTACCAATCTGTTCGTCTGTTCTTGAATTTCAATCATTGTCTTTCCCTCTTTGTCCTTGACTGATCTCTCTGGTTTACTATATCTCCCTGATATTTTTTTTCGTTTGTCCAGTTGTCCAGTGTTTCTTTAGCCTCAGTCTCATTTTGACCACAACCAGATGGTTATCTGAAGCTATGTCACCTCCTCTCCTGGTTCCCACTTCTTCCATTGTTCTTCGGAATTTTTTATCGATACAAATGTGATCTATGTGGTTCTCTGTGGTGTGGTCCTGTGAGATCTATGTAGCTTTGTGTACGCACTTGTGTGGAAATATTGTGCCGCCTATTACCAATTGGTTGAATGTACATATATTTGTAAATCTCTCATTATTTTCATTTCTCTCTTCCAGTCCATGTCGTCCCATTATATTGTAGTGGATGTCGAGTCGAGGACGGACTATGATCACCACTACAATTCGATTACGCGCCCGAAAACGACTTGGTTCCTTTGATAGCTCGTAAATCAGAAGGTTTTATTAATCCAGATCAAGTGTATTTATTGGCGATCTCGTGGTATCGAAATAATACCGAGACGTGCCAAAGAGTACAGGCAAAATGAGCAGTGCGTGAGCAAGTTCGAACCAAACCAGGCGGAGAGCGAAACAAGAAGGGAAACTGATACAGTTAAACAAATACAGTAAAACAATCTCTGGTACAATTGGTTACAATAATAATAATTGTTTCTGTTAATCCAAAAGTGTTCTTATCGAGACTGGCCGGTCACTACAATATCTTAATATCCTATGTTGTCCATTCGGAACTTAGCGCTTGGGTCTCCCATCAGGGATGTGAGATCCTTTCCTGAACACTTTCCTATGATTGACCGCAGTCACTCATAGAACTGATCTTTATTATCGTCATTGATATAATTGGTTGGTGAATAAAATTGGATAGCATTCATTATGATGCCCTACTTCTTTGTTTTGAGTGATGTTTTGATTTTCGTGCATCCGTGAGATTTTGTCTTTGTTACCAGAATACGGCAGCATCTCTCTCGTACCCAGCGTTTGTTGTTCAGCTTGGGTCTAATGCGTTTCGTTGATTTCAAGTACTATCAATTTGTATCTTCTCACTTCCATTATTATTTGACTGTTCTTCCTGGTCTCCCACGATGTTCGGACGTTTCATGTATCTATAAAAAGTGTTGCTATTTTTGTTAGAAGGGGCATGGCCCCGTTACTTCCGAAGAATGTCGACATTCATCATGCGGTGTCGTAATTCTTCCTTGAACTCCCTAGCCAGAGTTTGAATGGTTCGAATTATTTTTTCTGGTTAGCTATAGTTTAGCGAGTTAGTTTTCTAGAGGATGGGGTTGCCGACCGTTTTTATATTCAGTAATTTTCGTGACGACATAGATAATGTGTTATATACTAGGAAAGAAGTAAGTACGGAAAACTCACGGGACCTATTATTGGACTATTATTCTATGTATATTCCTATTTTATAACTATTCAGTAACTAGATTATCTATATCTATATTCATCTCATTACCAGCTTCATTTTGACCTATTGATTATTATTATTATTTGATTTACTGTTCCTAAGTTCTGCCCAGTTTATTGATTATTGTCACCCACGATCCCAGCCACATTTGGCTTGATTTTGTACAAATATTATTTTCTATTTTATGGTGTGATGTGGTCTGCCTGTCTGGTATATAAACAAAGTATGCTTGAAATAAACGATTCATATTGCTAAGGCTGCTATTGGTGTTCTGGACTCAAGTGGACGGGCTAGGTGGATTTAGGACCAATAAGGACGCTAGATTACTCATGCTAATCGAACGTCATTGTCACAGTGTTAAGGTCGTAGAAGTCGTAGTCTGTTGGTGGATAATTCACGCGAGTTACGTCCTTAGTTAATTTATAAGGTCATAACAAATTAGCGACGACCTTGAGCAAGTCATAATAATTGGCTACAACCTTGATCAAGACGTAACAAGTGGTGACGGCTAGGTCAATACATAACATAAGGAACACATAACTCTGGACAACCTAGTGCTAAAATATATTCATGTATCAGTATGGGATTGTGGAGGTTAGTGAGATTTTCAATAGGTCCGACATAAACATTGGTGCATTTCGGCTGATATACTAAATAGGAAGAGATGCACTTCCAGGCTCTTAATCGTGGTCCAGTTACAATCAATTCATCAATTCAACTATTAAAACTACTACTGTCTCTACAAACCATCATTCTGGTTATAAAAAAGCATTATGAAATAATTTAATCAGAATGTTCAACAAACCAGTGTTCATCTTTTCGCGAAACAGATCAAAGTGAAAATCAACTAAGTCACGGGCAATTTTAAAGTCTCTATTGTAAAACAAGGAACATTTCGAACGCACAATTATATCCCATACCTACATCACCAAGCTTTACAGCTACAAATTCATAATTATTATATTACATCGGTTGAAATCTAATATACGAATAGGAATTGTAATCACAAACAATAAAGGAAAGAAGTAGAACCCTATGCATTTGACTGTTTGGTTTACGAATAGACTCATTTAGGAAAATTGTACGCAGGAACTTACGACGAATTCAATCAGAATTACCAAATGGTTTACAAAATTTTTATAGAACTCTGTATTATAATTTAAAATATGAAAACGTCTAAAATGTCTCTCGCTTTCTGCACTACTACAATCGGTGCTGCCCATGCTGAATAATTAACCGGTTGTACAACACCGAGTTTCTCTAATCGATCCAATTCTTTGTCAACTTTCTCGGTGGCTGCATACGGAACTTGGCGTTTTGGACAAAAAACAGGTTTTGCATCCTGTCGTAAGTATAATTTCGCCTTCCCAATGGTACAGCATCCCAATTTATTCTGGAACAAGTTCTTGTGTTTCTGCAAGAGGTCTACTATCGTTATGGCTTTCTTAGTTACATGAACCATGGGTAAAACTCTAGGACTATTTGTGCATTTCATCGTGCATATTTCACTCAATGGTACATCCCATAGGTTTAGTTTATCTATCCAATCTATTCCAATAAGGTCTAAATCATGCCTGTTCGTTAAATAACAATTTCCTGTAAAGTAGTTATCAAATTTTCTCTAGTTCGGCAAACTAGTTCTTTATGACCAACTTTATTGCACACAGTGCATCTATGATTTCTAAATCGGCAAAATCTTGAGAAGTGCCACGCGCCACAATACCAACATTTCGTTGAAGGTTCAGGAATTTTTGTGCGATATTTATAACTTTTTGCACTCTTTTGTCGTTGACCTGTCTTAACAGCATGAACAGAATGATTAGATGGTGCAGCACTTCTGGTTTCTAACATAGCCGAATCCTGTTTTAAGTTTATTAATCGTTGACATTCACCAGTTACAGTTTGTAGAGTCATTTCTTCTTCATGTTCCATACGAGATAATAACTTCATGCGAACATCAGCATGGCTGGGAGAGTTCAGACCAGAAATAAATAATAGGCATTTAAATTGAACACTGGTTAACACATTTAATTTAAATCGTTCCGCTTGTAAATTCACTCTTCCGGCACACGTAGTATAATCTTCATCAGCTTCTTTAGTCAGCTGTAGACAATCATAACGGATGCGAAATAGAGACATCTGTTCACAGAACATTTTATTTAAGATGCTAACAGCTTCATCGAAACTAACCTTTCGCGGATGTCTAGGAAGGATATGGTTTTTATACTTTTGATGCTCGTTGGGACCAAGATTCTGTAAGAGCAATCGGACTTTCTTTGCATCCTCGATAGCAGCAAATTCCATTCGGAAAATATCTTCAATTCTGCCAAACCATGCTTCAAAAGTGTGACCACTGTCTGCACCAAAATAAATTCTGGAATTGGATTGAGATAGGACTCGACGATTTTTTGTTCTGGAATATCTTGTTGGATAGATAATTTCCCCAAAAGTGCTTCCATGAGTTGTTGTTGAGAAGCTAACATCTGCTGCTGCTGTAATATTAAATGTTCTGGAGAAAATTGACATTGTTTTACTGCTGATCCGTGGTGTCGTTGATTTCAAGTACTGCCAATTCGTATCTCCTCATTTCCATTGCTTTTTGACTTGTCTCCCCGGTCTCCTACATTTTACGGACGTTCCATTCATCCTAGAACTCCCTAGCCAGAGTTTGAATGGTTCGAATTATTTTTTCATAGTAAGCTACATTTAAGCGAGTTAGTTTTCTGCGGGATCGGGTTGCCGACTGTATACGGAACCCTCCTTCTTTATCCGTGCTTGAGACCGGCAGTAACTCTAGAAGAATTACAGACAGAGTTTTATAGTTGCATGTATATTCAATAATTCTCGTCACGACATAGATAAGGAACACATGCTTATGGACAATCTAGTGCTAAAAAATGTATTCATGTATCAGTATATGATTGTGGAGATTAGTGAGATTTTTATTAAGTCAGACATTAACATTTGTGAATTCCGGATGATAGACCAAATAGGAAGAGATGTACGTCCTGCATTCCACTGCTGGCCAGATTTTGTCTATTATATATTATGAGATTTTGTTTCTTGAAAATAATTTGAGTAAAAATGTTCACCTTCACTTGAACTCTTGTCATTAACATTTACTTAATAAGTAGTGTTATTCATTTCCACTGCATAACTTCCAACCGTGAATCAAAAATGAAGAGAACCGACCATGTCCAGTTGTTTTCGATCCCTGAATATTTATCGAGCTTGAAAACTTGAGAGATAATGAATACAATGAAAAATTGGAATGATTAATTTCAAAACCTTGATCATACAGATAAGTATAAATGCTTGTAGTATATCGATAATACACTCGAAATTACTTAACTAACAACATCAGTTATACAGGAAATAAAAATAAAACAATATATGTTGCAAGCAAAGTTGAAAAGTGGTTAGCAGTGGAATCCAGAATGCGCGTTTCGTCTTATTTGGAACTCGTCAGCTGAATGTACGTGCATCTCAGAGTAGTCCAGTGTGTACATGTTTTCAATGGTGGTTCAGCTTAAACCGACTCATGAATACATCTGTTAAAATAATTTTTTGAATAGCATTTATCATATACTTGCTCGAGATAAAAACTGGCTACTCTACAATCATTAATCATGATTATCATTTATTTTATTTATTTTTGTCAAACATCATCAATTCTCTTTATTCTAAGTGTTCATCACATACATGACAGAAACGATCTGTAAAGTGTAATTAATAGGTAATTCACTTGGTATTGTTTCTTTGAATATTCGTATTGATGTTTAGAACTGCAATTGATCAATCTCTTATTGTCACATGTGCACACTGTGCTGTATTGCCTCGATAGAGCCTTAATTCACAATAACTGATTCGTTCATTCATTATTTTGGATTCGTTTAATAAACAGATTTCGCATAGTCTATCACTATTAAGCTAATTATAGAAAATAAAATGATGAATGATGATTGGATAGACAAATATCACTTGGAATGGTAATGGGTATTACATTATCTATTTTAATGAGTAAACCGAGATCTATTCATAGACACAATATTCCACCAACTTTCTCATAAGATAAACCATAAACGTAATGCATTTGATTACTCATTTATTTACATATTGTAGTGAACGAGAACACAAGTGCGGACAATCGAATGTATTTTAATACAATATCACAGAATATCACAGTAAATACTGAGAACCATACATTAAATACTTCACTTGCGAAATATTGATTAATTGTCTCAGACTTCATTGTTCCTGCACTTCCACACCAATTGCTTTTTGTTCCCGTTCTTTCCTCATCGTTCTTCTCAAGCTTCTACAGCCAGACATTCTATTCCTGGGTAGTGTTATATACTACTTATATCGATATAAGTAGCATGTAGTATCAGTTTATATGTTAAGCTCATATACTTTATTCTAACTTCTGGTCAAGCCAAATCGCTTGTCCATTATGAGTCATATTTTGATCTTGCTAATTATTCGCTTATTAACCTTGACTACTTTTTTATATGAGCGCATGTGTATGCACACTTCGTATCTCATTCATCATATGTCTGTCATTTATTTTTGTCTGTTTATAAATAACGAGTAATGCTTGCACATAGCGAGTTGGCTTACCCGCCATCTCCAATGCATGTCGTTTATGTTTCGCTCGCTAACATTTGCTCATGTGCTTATAACCCTCTGGTCTGCATCATTCATCAATAAAAATGTAGTTGCCACTTCTCTATGCCTTCTGATATTATACACCGTTAAGACTGGTATTATAACGGTTATCGAGGCGATCAATAATCGAAGGACGGCACTACAAGCATACATCACAATACTATAAGGTGATTATTGTGGTCAGAATTAAATTTAAAATGATCAAATTATGAAACTGTATAAATTTCAGTTTTTAAATATCTTCGATGTTGATAATGTTTGCGTTGTATCCTAGCGAAGACATAAGTACGGGAAATTTCCGGGATCTATTAATGGATTATTATTCTATGTATATTCTTATTGTTTAACAATAGAGTCGTTAGATTATGTATATCTATATTCATCTTATTCTGAGCCGGAGATAAAATCAATAACCTGTTGACATACATTCTATTTTTTATAAAGTAATAACAGTTTACTGTCATGTTGTTTTCTGATATTCTTGTTTTATTTATATCAGTTTGAAATCTACATTTCATAAAACAGTCGAATAGGATTATTGAACAAACAATGTACAGATCAATAAGAGTAATACGTGTATTCTATACTTCTAATCACAATCAATAAGTGAGTTTCCAAGTACTTCTCCAGGATAAGGTTAAAATGGATTCGTATTACAAATAGGAGATTTGAATGAATTAATGAAATAATTTGACAAAGCGAAAAATCACTTTACTTCAATATAGGAACAAAATATCAAGTTGACCATATGCTATTTTGCAGTGATATGCAAACAGATATAGAATATTCAATAATGAAGTGGATTGGTTGAAGTTAGACATTAACACCGTTGGATGCCTGCTCAGTGGTCTGTCGGTTAATGGCTCCGGCTCGAGACTGCTAGGTCCTGGGTTCGAATCTCGCGAGTGCGGGATCGTGGATGCTGCTGAGGAGTCCCATACTAGGATTCCAGGTTTTCGATGGTGGTCTAGCTTCAATTGACTCATGATTTCAACTTTGGAAATAATGAAGTTGCCATATAGTACAACCACTTCTTCGGAACTATATGAGTAATCTGTTACAATCTTAAAGATTTCATCCGAATAAACTACATTCACACTGTGTTACCTCAAGTGATAAGTAAATATTGGTAAATCTTAACACATAAATATGATATATGTCGACGTTAATAATTCATTGAGCAATCAACTGATTACACAAAATATTCAAAAGCTACTACCATTGACAACTAAAATCCTGTTTGTTTAAAGGTGATGTGAATTCTCTTATCTTTGACCGTTTCCTTGTCATATTACTTCAGTTAATCATGAAGTAGTATAGTTTGTATTTCAAGTCTAAATTTTCATGCTGTGTTATTATACTTGTATTGATGCATTAACAGCATTTTCATAGTTGAATGCGTGAGTCAATTGACGCCAGACCACCAAGGAAAACCTGGTCGCCAACTGACTAATATTCATGTATTGGTGACTGATTGAATATTGTTTTAACGATCATTCATCTAATATAATTCGAATAGGACTTATGATTTGGTTTCAGTCATGATTTAAATAATTTTGAGTTGTTCACTAAATAATCAATGAACTGTATAACTGTAAACACAACCCTATCGATTATCACTGTTTATCATTTTAGTTAACAGTCTCCAATATATCCATTTAGATGGAAAATTGACAGCTAAACTGTGATCTAACCACAACACAATAAACTCGGTTCACATAATAATTAAAAATAAAATGTTCTCCTTAATTTGATAAATAGTCGAGTATATCGGTTATATGTTAACGGTGAAACTGCAAAGCTTTGGTAGTTTGTGTGCAACATCCCGGACCGTAGTTCAAATTACTTGATTTGTTACTTTCACCAAAAATCTATATGATGTCGAATGTAGTATTTTTGTTATGATACTCTCTGCAAAGCTAAACTGAAGAAAACAGCATAGAAAAGCATCCGTACTTTATCTCACGAGAAAATGATAACCATAGTGATGTCATATCGGGATATTTTTAACGTAGATTGGTTAGTTCAGGTATTCTGTACGATTTGAGGGTTTTGTGCGAAATCCGTATATGTCATTCATCTAACTGTACTAGTACCAGTTATTCTATTAAAAGTTGTAAAATTATTATTTAATGCATTTCATTGAGTTATACGTTAAATGAAACTTATATTACATAGAAATTTGTGTTGAGGATGCTAGATGCCAAAAATCACTTGGTAAATGTCTTATTTTAGTAATATGGTTTTGGATAATTGAATTTTTCGTTTTCGCACCGATGGCTCACATCTTTACATTCACATTATATTACCGACTTGGAAATAGCTTAAATGTCATTGGTCGGTGGCCGCTATTATTATGCTATTTTAAAACGATCGACAATGCCCCTTATAACAACAACAGCAACACTCTTTATAGGTACTTGGAACGTTCGAACAGTGTGGGAGACCAGGAAGAACAGTCAAATAACAATGGAAATGAGGAGATACAAATTGTTAGTACTTGAAATCAGCGAAACACATTAGACCCAAGCTGAACAACAAACGCTGGGTCCGAGATGCTGCTGTACTCTGGTAACAAAGACGAAAATGCTCCACACACTCAGGGAGTTGCTATAATGCTATCCAGAGAATCACGAAATGCACTTGTTGGATGGTAATCTCACGGATCCACGATAATCAAAGCATCATCCTAAACAAAGAAGGAGGGCATCACAATGAATGTTATCCAATGTTATGCACCAACCAATTATATCATTGACGACAATAAAGATCAATTCTTTGACAGACTGCGATCAATCATAGAAAAGTGCTCAGGACCGGGAGAGAGAAATGAAAGTGTTGTGAGATTCGCAAATATGTTGAAAGTTAACTGGAAATAACTGGAAAGGATTGCCCAGGACAGGGTTGGATGGAGAATGCTGGTGTACGGCTTATGTTTCTACACGGTTTGGCAGTCGTTAGTAAGTAATTTAGTCGTAATTTCTTCAAATATAGCGGTTTCTCGTATTTTAATTAGATACGATATGAATTTTGAACGAGTGTCAAGGTTTCACTTCGAGTCGTTTATGTTGAATTCGTTTAACATATTCATTTTCTATAGATACAATTTGAACCAGTATATTCTATAATTCCAGAACATTTGTTCATCGTTTCACGTAAATACACAAATATACACATGAATTGTATTTGGTTTAGCATTTAATCCAGTTACTATTTAGGAGATCCATAAAATATCTCAAGAAAACGCCATAAAAGTTTCTGAAAGTGCTGAGAAATATCCTATCCCATCGGTATTCAATAGTTTTTTCAGAAACATCTAGAAAGTGAAAAGTCACACGTCGCCTTTCTGATTGCATGATTACTTTTACTTGTACTATGTTTATTAGCATTTCAGAATTACTCGGAAGCCCAAGTTCATCTAAAATATTATAAACACCGTAGATTTTTTGAACGTGAACGAATCTTCGAAGTCAAGCAATTCTTTCATATTTCGCGCCTTTTTTTCTCGTGTTCAAGTAGTTGTGTATATTTAGTGTGCGGTTTACTAGAAGGGCTTAGGAACCAAATCTAGAGTTCAGTTAGAAGACATATTGGCTTGATTGTTTCATGTTATTGAACAAGACGAATATGAACGTGATTTTGATGAAAGTAATTTAGTCTTACCAAATATGTATCAGTTCTGTATTTAGTACACTGAGAGAATAAACGTGCAGTATAAAACCTCTAACACATCAAGAAATGATTGAAGAAAAACAAGTCAAATTATAGAATGAGATTAAGCTTCTGTTTTCGACTAGGAGTATTTTATAACACAGTGGCTTTTCAATACTTCATAAACTAAGACTATCTTAGCAGCATAGAAATCAACACTGATGAGCAAAATGTCTGACCTCATCTTGCATTCCGATTAATTAGAGTGGTGATTCTGTCTTGTTTTCAAATATCATTCAGTTACAATAGACCAAATGATTTATTCATTTTTCAAAAAATCATTCTTGACACGTTCTCATTCTTTGAATTTCTACTTTCGCTAATACAATAATTAGGAGTATTCTAATTAACGTTTATCCTTGTTCTGAGTTAAGATATTTACGTATTCCGCGTCTCTTTTATTTCTTTTTCCTCAGTTTCTTCCTTTACTACTTCAAAATCAATTCAAAATTCTTGCCAATTACACAGAACCTGTTTTATTATTACTATTCTTTTAATAATATTTTATTTTCCTTTTCTTTCCTTTCCCATTGTTAATTGTTCTGATGGCCGTCCTGATTTCTTCGATCGTTGGTGGAGTGAAATCTATAGGAAGGTCTGTGTGTGCTGCATCGATGACCGGTGCTGGTCTATTCAGCAGTTCCCTCTACCGTTGTCCTTCATCGTAGTTTCTTGTTCTTTCAGTAGGTGTTGTAAAGCTTGTACCGCTTGTTGAGAGTTATCATGAATTGGTTGAATTTGTTAGTATCTCGAATGAGAACTGTATTGAACCTTTGTAATGCCGTTCACCCAGTTGTCCAGTGTTTCTTCAGCTTCAGTCTCATCTTGGCAACAACCAGATAGTGGTGATCTGAGGCTATGTCTGACCTCATCTTGCATTCCGATTAATTAGAGTGGTGATTCTGTCTTGTTTTCAAATATCATTCAGTTACAATAGACCAAATGATTTATTCATTTTTCAAAAAATCATTCTTGACACGTTCTCATTCTTTGAATTTCTACTTTCGCTAATACAATAATTAGGATTATTCCAATCAACGT
>CALYCS020000068.1:0-38830 GCA_944470415.2 Schistosoma rodhaini
TGATAAGCAGCAAAAAGCAGAATCTTGACGTACACTATGGTACATCAAGAATATTCCTGAAACGAGTTGATATAACTAAGTGAGATATACAATCACTTATGAAGCAACCAATACTCTCGGTGTGATTCAAATACATAGCACAAGATTTTGAAGAATAAAGACTAACTACTCCAATAATCTTACAAAACTGGTCTCCTACTCCACAGTAATATTCATGTGTGAGTTGTCTCGATTTCAGATGTGTTAAAGACTCTGTTGTTAAATAACGATGATAATCACAACTGCAACCATATGAATAATAAAAAGGGTTGCAAGTTGACATAAATATTCTCGATCCGCTCAAGTATCACATCAACCCCAACCCTACAGACTCCAGAGCAATAGATCGACATAAATAACTTCCTCGATCGTGATATGCACTCATCGATCTTCAAATCATTTGAAGACGCTAGTGAGTTCCATCTTCTTTCATTTAGTCGACACCAAAACAGATTTTCAAGGATATTAGGATTTGCTCAGATAGAACACCATGCCAGCGAAAAGCAGGAAGCGTTAGCTACAGACTAAAAAGGTTAAACTCCCGAACGCATCATAATCCCGAATGTCGAAAAATGAAGTCCGGTTTTCCGAAAACATCTAAGTTTACGACTATGCAACCACCAGAAAACTCACCTGAATCTCTTCAACTTCAAAACTCAAAAGAAAATAACCCCGATGTAGGTGGTGCTTATTCTTTTAATATTGCTGACTTCGATTCAACTCAAAGTAATTGTACTTATTAGGAATGGGATAGCACAGTCCGAATCGCTGTTAGTAAGACAACTGGTTACAGTGACCGTGCAACGAATAATGGGGAAACTAGTCATTACAATTTTATATTTGAACCTTGCAAACCATTGCAAGCATGTATAGCAGTAGACGATCTAGAGCATGTTCCACATACGTCAAGCATAAAAAGTAATCTGAATTACTAATATACACCTGATTGCACACTTAGACCTGATAACCTTTTTGGCCGGCTCCCAATATGTACACTATTCTTTTATCACATGTTATATACAATAACGGTGAGAAGCTTTTTTGCACTTCCAACGGCTTTTTTGCAGGCATTAGTATATATATTTTAAAGGATGACAAATTCGCTTAATTCATTTCCCCTCGCAACACAAGTCTTACATTATTCAATTATACGAATATTTACGAGACCACCAATTGTGGTTTATACTCCAGCCTGCTTCACCATGATAATTCTGAATTTCTTATTATTTCCTTCAATGCCCGCTCTCTGTTCAATAAAATTACTCTTCTTCAAACCATTTTATTTCTTGTAAATACAACTATTGTACTTATCACGAAAACGCGGTGCAAATAATCTATATCCGATTACTCCTTGCATATAGATAACTACGAGCTCATTCGAACTGATAGATGTCATGAATTAAGAGGCGGTACATTCGGCGTGCAAATTTACGGATAAATCTCTGGATGTTATAGACGAGTCCATTTGGGTTAATGTAAACTGCGAATCTCAAAATTATCTACTGTTTAGATGCTTATACATACCACCTCTTGCGGACTCTAAGTTCGACAGATTACTAACAAACATCTTTTCCATTGTTTCACCCCAACCACATGCTGTTAAAATCATCGGAGGTGATTTTATTCTGCCCAAAATTACATGATGTTCGACCTCAGTTCTAGGTCGAATTGACGAGTTAGTTGAAACACCAGAATTTTATGCATAAGTCCAACAGTTCCGGGAACCATGTCATAGTCGATGTCGCTGCTTTTTTACATGTTTCACTTGCAATGTATTTCAAACAAGTTTCTATGAAAACAATAAGGTGATTTCATTTGAAGTCAATAAACAAAAGAAAAGAAAGATACAAAACCTTTAACTGCAATTCAATGATGTGATGGTGATATCTGAATTAAGTGAACATTTCATCACAATGCATAATACGAAATTCAGCACACAACCACAACTTCAAATGTATTTCACAACAGCATAATTGAATTTAACAAAACTACTTCGAATATAAAGAATAAGTGAAAAATTTTGACAGAGGAAATTGATGTATCTCCTTAATTCTTCGGAATCAGACATTTACACACTAAGCTTAGACTGAGTTTAGCAAAGCGTGCTGCAATAAACTTTGATGGTTATAAACTTTATTTTCATGCAACCAGTTTTATGATCGAGCTCTCTGCAGGAAAGTCAGTTGTTCAGAGACTGAAAATCCCTTTTCAGTCGTGTTTAGTCAGTTGAAAAACATAGGAAAAAAGACGTTGTTTTAGAATCGCTGATGACAATATTCATTCTAGCTTCTGTGATTGTGGACATCAATGAAGGTGGAAGCATACTGGCCCATGTTCAGTCAGTTGATGCATCAGATCACTTAGATCAACACAACTTATCGATGATGAAAGAAAAAATTCCATTAGACAAATAATGAAGTCTATCTGATCATTGAATAATGGAATGATTCTCTCAATAGTCGAAATACCATTTCCGTTGGCTAACACATGGAAAAGTAAAAGTTGTTTGTAGTTATTCAATATATGTATTCATTTGAAAGAAACACATTTTCGTACTATGAAATTAGCTATTAAACTGGTTATGGTAAAGTGCAATGTGGAGACATAACTTCTCCATCTCCTCAATTTATCGGAAGTAATTGAAGAAGAAGAGATTTAGGAGATTGGACGATTGTTTACTAGTGTAATCGCAACTACATGAATAGTTTTCACAACTTCACTGTCACAGGAGCGTTCTACACCATATGTGTTAAAACAATAACGGAAGATTCTTCATGAATGTACAATCACCTAACTGACACCTAATATTTTACGGAACTGAAAGCATCTCAAGTTTTATTTTGCGATCTCATCTTTAAACAAATTTTGAGCTAGATGTTAACGGATCTCTATTCTTCTTTTTATTTAACAACAAATCAACGAGAAGTTGTAAATGGTAATTGAAACGTCATTGGAAATGAATGCCTGCATATCGTTTAATAGCCGACTACATTTACCTATGAAATTTTCAATGTGAATAAAGAAGGTGATTTATTTAAATGTGGAAATATTTAATGCTGATTGAATAATAGTCCACATACTTCCAATAACCTCATATTCCACCAATGTACCACCTTTAATTCATTTTGCAAGGAACAGATATTTCATTTTCTGTGTAATCATGTATGATATATTAAAAAGAATACGACATTTTGAATTTTGACTTCATTTGGTAAGTATAACAAGTTGTTTGTACTATTTAAGTAGCGGTCAAAATAAAGAACTGTAGAATTTTTCACTGCTGTTATAGTGATGATTGTCCTAAAAATTATGGTTTACAATGCTCTGAGTTTTGAAAGTGACCAATGATCAACAAGCCAATCTTCGATGAAATAAGTTCATTTCTGGATTACTTTATGAAGTCAGTTGAGCGTCCGGAAAACCTACAAACAATTCGCTACATATTAATTCACAATGCTGGTTACACTGAGGCAACATAGAAATCTACAACTTAAAGAAAAATGATGATCAGTAAAGTGATCTCGGACACGCGTTTCAGCTTATCTAGGACATATCAAACACTGAAGCTCAGTAACATTCACTTCAAACTAATTTTCGTTATCCATTTACCTAAGCAGTCCATATACCAAATGATTTTTGCAACGGTGTGAAGCTTTAGTTCACATTTTGAATTGCTTAATAAATCTTCCGATTAATTTTCAGAGTGAAAAATTGATTTCTGTGCTATTCTCTATCCATCTTCAAGCACAATGCTTGTGACCCAATGCAACGTCGATGTGCATTTATCAACAAGAGACCTATCAACTGCAGACCAGAACATCAATTGGAGGACTCAAACAAACGATATGAAGAGGCAATTATCATCGTTTGGTGAACTTTCCACATCCATTCTTAAAACACGGTTTAACATTTGATCACATTCACTCATTGCTCTACACTAAACTAATCTTCATCTTTCAACAGCACATGTTTATTTCAATGAAACAAGACGATTGAGCATTTCATAAAGGAAATATTAGTTTTGTAGTAGCACTGCTTTATTTCTGCTTCTTATAAAACACACTTTTTTATGCATTGAGTAGTGAGATGACTGAGGACTGCACGTGTGACCGTCTTGCTGCTAGTCAATACATGAGCGGATATATTGTCTGCTAGATATCTTATATCTGTATTAGTTTGCGTCTAGCGGTATTAGATCATCTCATTCGAAGACAACTAATCACACTAACACTAGGCATACCTGTATTCAACGTTATCTTTCCATGAATTTTATATCAAATCTGTATAAATATTCTTGTCAACTTGGGTTCAGAATTACGAAATATCTCTCCATCATTATATGAAACGACAAACTGTGAGATGACTACCGTCGTCCGTTGAAATGAAATGTGAATGTGTATAGTGGAGAGGATGCTGGACTCAGGATGTTCCAAAATGAAATGCAGATGTCTCTATGCCAATCATTGGTATAGACCTGTTACAACACCACAATCTACTCATCGACACACGCTCACGAGGGTTAATAGACTGAAACACTAAGTTATCTGTCTGCGTAACTCCTTGTTCTGGTTGCAGGTTATCCCCAGTCACTATTAAGCACACCATAGACCCCTTGTGCCAATCAGTACCCAACAAATACCCCGGGATATACCAATCGCAATCAAAATTGCCTTGTGTAACCAGCAATGTTACACATCACATCTCGACTACAGGACCACCTGTATTCTCGAAAGCCCGTCGACTCGCTCCCGAAAAGCTTAGGTTAGCTAAAAACGAATTCGAGCATATGATAGACTTAGGTATAATTCGACCACCGAATAGTCCATGGTCATCCCCATTGCACATGGTCTCTAAAAATGACAGCAATGATTGGCGGTCAACTGGTGATTATCGGCGTCTGAATGCTAAAACCATTCCCGATCGTTACCCGCTGCCTCATATTCACGATTTGACAGCTACCTTAAAAGGTACAACTGTCTTTTCGAAAATCGACTTGGTTAAAGCTTATAACCAAATCCCGATGGCACCTGACGACACTCCTAAAATCGCAATCATCACTCCCTTCGGTTTTTTTTCGAATTCTTGCGAATGCCTTTTGGTTTAAGAAACGCGGCTCAAACCTTTATCTTCAGACAAGTACTCACCTCGTGAGTCTCGACAACTCGACTATATTTCGCAGTTTACTTCAGACATACAAAACATTTCTGGAGCTAACAATTTAGTCGCAGACGCCTTGTCTCGAATAAGTTCCTTGAACAGTTTCCAAGGAATCGACCTTCTTAAACTCGCACAGCTTCAAAAAGAAGACATTGATCTTCAGCATGAGTTATCCTCGACAACTCTTAAACTAAGTATTAAGCAGATGGGAACAGGTAAGGAAACCTTACTTTGTGACACATCTACTGGTAGGGATCGTCCAATAATACCAAAACATTATCGACATACACGATGAATAACACTGAGTTACCTATTGTTCATGAACAATGTGCCTGCAGGCACACAATGACTTAGGCGTCATCGTTAGTCAAGACTTAAAGACTACTGCACACTGCCGTGCAATAGCCGCGAAGGTTTTAGGACTTTATGGTCCACACGCAGGGCTTTTAGGCATCTTGACGCTAAAACGTTTCTGACTTTGTATACAGTGTTCGTATGCCTTAAACTTGAGTAGTGCATACAAGCAGCTAGTCCCTGCTTAAAAAAAGACAGTGAACTCTTGGAAAGGGTTCAGAGAACAGCAACTAGGCTGATTCCCGGAATAGCGAAGCTCCCATATGGTACTAGACTGACCAAGCTAAACCTATTCACGCTGTCATATAGAAGAATCAGAGGCGACTTGATAACAGTTTTCAAATTGCTTAACGACAAATTTGCACCTGATATGCCCTCATTTTTCTTGTCTTCCAACACAGAAAATCTACGAGGACAAACCAAAAACGTTCACAAGCCCAGAACGAATTACTTGTCAGCTGACTACCGACTTTCCCATGGAATAATCAACGAGTGTAATTCATTACCTCAGCACGTGGTTAAGGGTCCATCCGTCGACTGCTTCAAAAGAAAGTTGTATCAACTGAGAGACCATCATTGCCAGGACTAACGCAGGCCATCAAGCCTCCTGTCCTTGGAGAGACGCACTTCCACTCGTCTTGCTAGGTATCCGCAATGCAGTGAAAGCTGACATTGGATACACGGCATCTCAACTCGTTGACGGAACGACACTCCGACTCCCAGGAGAATTCGTGGATCCTTCAGCTTCTTCATTTAACATGGATCTAAACTCTTACACGAGTAGGCTTTCAAACGCTATGCGTTCAGTTAAACCTGCTCACACTCGACCTCAATCAACTGATGTTTTCGTTCAACCTGACTTACGACATAGTACACACGTCTTCGTTCATTGAGACTCACATCGACAACCTCTCGAATCAGTCTACGAAGGACCCTTCAAAGTCCTTCAACGCGAACCTAAGTATTATGTAGTAGATAATAACGGTACGAATGATAGCATCAGTATCGACCGACTCAAAGCAGCGTACTTAGAAGGAAACCCTAGCTACGTCGAATTTCCTTCGGTTAAATCGTACGACACGGCTCCTACACTTGTAGTACCCCACACGACATCCGACACACAACTCGATACTTCGTCAACGTCGATAGATAAGCCTAAAACAACGCGTTCTGAAAGACGAATAAGATTTCCAGAACATCTTAACGAATATTGCACGTAGGACATATTTTTACATAGTTTTTTCATTATCATTATTCACTGACGATTCGTTATAATCAGTCTCATCTAGTCACGAGTGACACTTTTCAGAAATTTGATGGTCAATACGTTGATGATACCACGGATATTCTAGATTTACAACTAGCAAGCAGTAGTATCTTCTATTATCGTTCGTTCCCAGACAAATAGAAATCAGAAGTCAGATGAGAAGAGACAGGAAAGATATATTTGATTCGTTACCAATATATCGAGGACCTTTCCTATAAGCTGGCTAATGAAACGTAGGAGCTGTGTCACACGCCGTGTTGCAATGTGATCTGGGGCGGATGCATGACCGAAAGCCTTCAGTTAAACAAGTCCACTTAAACAACGTGGTCAGCATCCAATGTCGAACACTTAATGAGCTATTGATTTTGGGGAATTATTTACAGCTACAGATCACTCCCCCCCTAGTGAGGTAGTGATGTCGTTGGTAAACACTCTTCTGATAGCTTGCTTCGTTCAGCATCATATGGTCGTCTTTCCTTAAACTATGGGACGAAAATGTACAACATAGCAATAAAGAAATATAGTACAATGAAAATTTCGGTTCTTTGTGTTATAATGCGAAATATAGCGTATTGCGATAGGACTACGCGAAATTCTACCGATTGACCAAATTCAGATATCCTAGTTCGACCCCAGTACTGTTTCCCAACTCCAATAAATCAGAACACAGCCGTTAAATGAGAATTGTTTATGGGGTCAGCAGCAGAACAACAATGGTTTACAGATAAGGCATATTTATGCAGTTACGATGACTATTAACAGTAACCAATGGAAAAGAAGGACACGTAAAGGTTATAATTAGGACGACTCAAAATTGACCAATAGGGAAACGACACATGAAAGTCATAGTTAGGACACTGTAAATAATGGCCAATAGGAAATAACATGCGAATTATGCGAAGAGTCTGGAAACATACCATTTTACATTCGAGATAATTTTTGGGATATTCTTGTGAATATCCTAACACCTCCCCTTGGAAAAAATTAATAGCGACGCAATCGTGGGTTTACTTGAAAGTTTTTTGGTTTTCTGCGTTTGCGTCCCGACCTCCTTGGAGGTAACGACCGAGAACCGGAAGAATGTTCTGCCTGATTAGATGACTGAGTTGCCTCCGTTGTAGGTATTGGCGGAAGTTGGAAAGTATCCAGTAATAAATCGAGTGGGACGCGTTTCGTAAC
The DNA here is from genome assembly GCA_944470415.2 of Schistosoma rodhaini. Lineage (NCBI taxonomy): Eukaryota > Metazoa > Platyhelminthes > Trematoda > Strigeidida > Schistosomatidae > Schistosoma > Schistosoma rodhaini. Next base: position 7,997 of record CALYCS020000068.1, read on the forward strand.
TTCAATTTTTTTCTTGGCTTCTCTTGGCCTTAGTTGATTATGGTGCCTGGTCCAGATTTCTCTGTTTACTCTGACCTCATACATGACCTTCCCCTGTCTCTTTGCGACTTCACCCTCTATCCATTTATCATACCCATGTCTATAGTCCCGCACATACACTTTTGCGCCAACTTCGTAAAGAATTCGGGTATTCTTCATGTGAGGACTCTGCTGGGCTACTCGCCTGGGTGTCATTGCATTATGAATTGTTCGTAGCTTCCGTCCCATAAGTACCTCCGAAGGGGATTTGAAGTTCGGCAATAAATCATGAGGAGTCGTCCGGTACACAATTAGAAATCGTTCTATAATATCGTGTGTTGTTCCCTCCCCTCTTGCCTTAAGCATGGCACGTTTGAATGTATCGACGAAGCGTTCAGCTTGTCCATTAGATTGCGGATGGTAGGGCGGAGAACGGACATGATTGATCGAGTTTTGCAAGCAAAATTCTCGAAACTGACTGGATGTGAACTGCGAACCATTGTCTGTTACTATTGTTTCTGGCAGACCATGCTGAGCGAAGATCTGGTTAAGGAGTTGGATGGTTCGAGTTGTAGAGGGTGGTGCAATCGGCAATATCTCCGGCCATTTGGAGAAGGAGTCGACCAGTATCAGATATATGGTACCATCTAGGGGTCCGGCAAAATCAATGTGCACTCGCGACCAGGGTTTTTCTGACTTGGGCCAGGGTACTGGTGGCAACTTAGGAGGATGTTTCGCAGCTGTCTGACAATGTGGACATGTTTTGACGAAGTCGACAATTTGCTTGTCCATGTTCGGCCAGTATGCGTAACTACGAGCGATAGATTTCATACGGTTTATCCCTGGATGACCAGCGTGAAATTGGCGTAGGACCTTGGCACGCAGGGTTGTTGGAATTACCACACGGTCACCAAACATCAGACAGTCATTGACAACACAAAGAGCGCTGCGACGATTCGCTAGGTGTAGCATCTCACCACTGAACTGCTTAACTGGCCATCGGCTCTGAACATAAGTGATTGCTTCTCGAATAATCGGGTCGTTTCTGGTAGCTTCTCGAACGTTTTCAGCCGTAACAGGCATAGCTCGCACGGCATTCGCCAATAGTGTTGCACCAGAATCATCTTCCGTTGCTATTGTGGCTATGAGTGTATCCTCATCAGTTGTAGAGTGCTTGCTGATAAGTCTGGACAATGCATCCGCTTGACCAAAATCTTCAGAACGTCGATACTGGATGTCGAAGTCGTAGCTCAGTAACGCCAACGCCCAACGTTGAAGACGATTAGCAGAATGAACAGGAATGCCTTTCTTTGATCCAAAAATTGACAACAGCGGCTTATGGTCTGTGAGCAAAGTGAAACGGCGCCCGTAAATGAATTTGTGGAATCGCCGGACAGCAAAAATCAGAGCTAAGGCTTCTTTCTCGATCTGACCATAACGTTTTTCAGCGGCTGTTAGTGTTCTCGAAGCATGCATCACTGCTTTCTCTGAACCATCGGGAAAAACATGCAGTAGTACGGCACCCAGTCCATGGGTTGAAGCGTCAGCAGCAACTACAATTGGTAGTTTCGGATTGTAGTGGGTTAACAGTAGTTTGGAGCTTAACATGGCTTTAAGTTTTGAAAAAGCTGATTCACATTGCGTGGACCAATTCCAAGTAGCATTCTTTTCTAGCAGATGATTTAATGGATATCGTACCTCATGTAGTGATGGTAGAAATGCTGAATAGTAGCTAACCATTCCCAAAAATGATCGCAGTGAAGAGACATCAGTGGGAGCAGGCATTTGCTGGATTGCGTGAGTATTTTGAGGATCAGGATGTCGTCCAGAAGCATCAAAGATAAACCCCAGGTATTTAACGGAGCGTAGAAAGAATTGGCATTTCTCTGAACGAAGGCGAAAACCATTATCTTGGAGGCGTTGTAGAACTAAATATGTTCTGGAATGCAGTTCATCAGCAGTTGAGCCGACAATGAGGACGTCGTCAAGATACGTAGCAACACCAGGAACATCTGCCAGAATAGTATCCATAATCTGCTGGAATATCGCTGGAGCAGTCTTGATACCAAATGGTAATCGGGTATACTGGAAAAGACCTCGGTGAGTGTTGATTGTCAGCAATTCTCTCGATTCGCGAGCGACAGGAATTTGAAGGTAAGCATCCGCGAGATCTAGCTTAGCGAAGTAGGTACCACCATTTAAAATAGTAAACAAATCATCTGGGATCGGCAGCGGATAATGATGCTGTTGCAGCGCCGCGTTGAGTCCTGTAGAGAAGTCTGCACAGATGCGTATGGAACCATTAGACTTTTTGACAACCACAATTGGTGCAGCCCATGAAGAATAAGAAACAGGTACAAGGACACCTTCAGTTTCCAAACGTTGCAGTTCAGCGTCGACCAGAGGTAGGGATGCATATGGGACTGGACGTTTTGGACGGAAAACTGGCGTAGCTTCTGGCTGAAGTTTCAAAACAGCTTCAGTTGTGGAACAAAGACCAAGACCAGGCTGAAAGAGTTCAATGAATCGTTTTTGGACGTCTGCAGCATGCTGTTGTGTAGTAGCAAGAGTTTTTACTTGATTACAGATAGTGCTGATAGGTAGATTGGCAAGACCAAGTTCTTCGAACCAATCTAAACCCAGAAGATTGAGAGGGGATTTGGTGATGTAGCACGTACCATTGAAGGTTGTACCTCTGAACGAAATACAGCAGTTAAGTTCACCATGAAGTCGGAGATGACCACCACATGCACTAACGGCTGTCTGCGAAGACGGTTTGATGGGAGGTTGACCCAAGGTTCGCCAAGTATCTTTCGACAGGATAGTGATATCTGATGCAGTGTCCAACTGCAATCGAACTGGTTGACCATTGATTGAGAGGGTTAGAAATTTGCGGCGCGTGGCGGCATGAGTGTGAAAAACTGCTGCTAAACTCCTTGATGAGGGAAGCTGCTTTTTAGTATAACGACGTTGCGTCTGTGCATTTCGACGCCTATTGGGTCGATGAGATTGACAAAAACCGCTTTTGTGACCAACTTTATGACAGCGATCGCACACCTGCTGTTTGAATGGACAAACTTTCACATAATGCCAGGCTCCACAGTGCCAACATGGAGAAGGGGGCTTCTTGTGAACCGGTACTCTGTGGGCGATTGGTGCGACCATTTCATGGGCTTTTAACATAGCATCGTATTGATGAGAGCTGAAAGCGGCATTGTTAGGACCTGCTAATTCAGGGATAGTGGGGTTTGAATCCACTACCGGGTATGTTTCTGAAACGGATAGTGCTGGACAACCGGGCGTCTCTTGAGAGTCTGCTGTTTCGTTTGAGTTGCGGCTGGTCGAGGATTCATGGAGGCTGTGATCATTTGCCAGCTCTGTGTGCAATTCAGAGATTAATACATCCACTTCCGACGCATATGCGAAGCATTGATGATCCAGAAACTGTGAGCGTAGTTTGACCATGAACTCCAAATGTCGGTCAAATAGCAACTGTAAGCGGTCAGAAGGGAGCGTCATTTTTCACTTTTGTCCCCGTCGCCAATTGTTATAATGCGAAATATAGCGTATTGCGATAGGACTACGCGAAATTCTACCGATTGACCAAATTCAGATATCCTAGTTCGACCCCAGTACTGTTTCCCAACTCCAATAAATCAGAACACAGCCGTTAAATGAGAATTGTTTATGGGGTCAGCAGCAGAACAACAATGGTTTACAGATAAGGCATATTTATGCAGTTACGATGACTATTAACAGTAACCAATGGAAAAGAAGGACACGTAAAGGTTATAATTAGGACGACTCAAAATTGACCAATAGGGAAACGACACATGAAAGTCATAGTTAGGACACTGTAAATAATGGCCAATAGGAAATAACATGCGAATTATGCGAAGAGTCTGGAAACATACCATTTTACATTCGAGATAATTTTTGGGATATTCTTGTGAATATCCTAACACTTTGTGAAACTTCGTCGTTCTTTTCCAGCCGTCCTGGAAAAGAGGAAAAATAAACCGTGTGAGTGCATGTCGGAAATACACTCGTACTTGCGTAGGGACACAAGATGAGCGTGAAAAATATGAATAAACTAATACACTTACAAACAGCGTAAAAGCGATCGAAAAAAAATATAAATACGCTCAAAAAATAAAAATGTTTTGTTTTTTTTGTTTTTTTATATAAATAAAAAAAGCATATAAAAAAATTTTTTAGAATAAACAATGAAAGGGTATTTCAAGATAAAACCTATGTCCTACGTGCAATATTCGTTAAGGTGTTCTGGAAATCTTATTCGTCTTCCAGAACGCGTTGTTTTAGGCTTCTCTATCGACGTTGACGAAGTATCGAGTTGTGTGTCGGATGTCGTGTGGGGTACTACGAGTGTAGGAGCCGTGTCGTACGATTTAACCGAAGGAAATTCGACGTAGCTAGGGTTTACTTCTAAGTACGCTGCTTATAAGCGATCGATATTGATGCTATCGCTCGTGCCGTTTTTATCGACTATATAATACTTAGGTTCACGTTGATTGAGGTCGAGTGTGAGCAGGTTTAACTGAACGCATAGCGTTTGAAAGTCTACTCGTGTAAGAGTTTAGATCCATGTTCAATGAAGAAGCTGAAGGATCCACGAATTCTCCTGGGAGTCGGAGTGTCGTTCCGTAAACGAGTTGAGATGCCGTGTATCCAATATCAGCTTTCACTGCATTGCGGATACCTAGCAAGACGAGTGGAAGAGCGTCTGTCTACTGCGAAACATTTGAAACTGATAATGAGGCTTTTAGTTGTCGATGAAAACGTTCTACCAACCCGTTTGCTTGTGGGTGGTAGGCGGTCGTTCGGAAGCGTGTGATTCCTAATAGTGAGGTCAGACAACGGAAAAGTCCAGATTCTAACTGGCGTCCGTGTTCTGTAGTGATGGTTGAAGGGCAGCCGAAATTTGCTACCCATCGTTCGACGAAAGCGCGGGCCACAGTTTCAGCAGTAATGTCCTTAATCGGTACTGCTTCTGGCCATCGAGTAAAACGGTCTACGCATGTTATGAGATATGAGTATCCGTTTGAGTCGGGTAATGGTCCTACCAAATCTAGATGGACGTGGTCGAAACGAGCATCAAGGGTTTTGAAAGAGCCTAAAGGACATTTGTTGTGTCTTATGACTTTAGATTTCTGACAGCTTACACAGGAGCGTGCCCACTCCCTCACGTCTTTATTCATGCCAGGCCAAAAAAAGCGTTCGGCTATAAGTTTGAATGTTGCACGATCACCTGGATGAGAAAGATTGTGCAACGTATTGAAGACGTTGCGTCAGTTTCAGTTTGGAAAGGACTGGAGGCTTGATGGCCTGCGTTAGTCCTGGCAATGATGGTCTCTCAGTTGATACAACTTTCTTTTGAAGCAGTCGACGGATGGACCCTTAACCACGTGCTGAGGTAATGAATTACACTCGTTGATTATTCCATGGGAAAGTCGGTAGTCAGCTGACAAGTAATTCGTTCTGGGCTTGTGAACGTTTTTGGTTTGTCCTCGTAGATTTTCTGTGTTGGAAGACAAGAAAAATGAGGGCATATCAGGTGCAAATTTGTCGTTAAGCAATTTGAAAACTGTTATCAAGTCGCCTCTGATTCTTCTATATGACAGCGTGAATAGGTTTAGCTTGGTCAGTCTAGTACCATATGGGAGCTTCGCTATTCCGGGAATCAGCCTAGTTGCTGTTCTCTGAACCCTTTCCAAGAGTTCACTGTCTTTTTTTAAGCAGGGACTAGCTGCTTGTATGCACTACTCAAGTTTAAGGCATACGAACACTGTATACAAAGTCAGAAACGTTTTAGCGTCAAGATGCCTAAAAGCCCTGCGTGTGGACCATAAAGTCCTAAAACCTTCGCGGCTATTGCACGGCAGTGTGCAGTAGTCTTTAAGTCTTGACTAACGATGACGCCTAAGTCATTGTGTGCCTGCAGGCACATTGTTCATGAACAATAGGTAACTCAGTGTTATTCATCGTGTATGTCGATAATGTTTTGGTATTATTGGACGATCCCTACCAGTAGATGTGTCACAAAGTAAGGTTTCCTTACCTGTTCCCATCTGCTTAATACTTAGTTTAAGAGTTGTCGAGGATAACTCATGCTGAAGATCAATGTCTTCTTTTTGAAGCTGTGCGAGTTTAAGAAGGTCGATTCCTTGGAAACTGTTCAAGGAACTTATTCGAGACAAGGCGTCTGCGACTAAATTGTTAGCTCCAGAAATGTTTTGTATGTCTGAAGTAAACTGCGAAATATAGTCGAGTTGTCGAGACTCACGAGGTGAGTAATTGTCTGAAGATGAACTTAAAGAGAAGGTAAGAAGTTTGTGATCGGTAAAAAGCGTGAATTCTCTTCCTTCGATGGAATGTTGGAAATGCCGTACAGCACAATACATATCTAGGTGTTCCCTACCGAACGTGCTGTACCTAGATTCTGCGTCTAACAACCGTCTGGAGACAAATCCTAAAGGTTGCCACAAGTTGTTAACCCATTGTTGTAAGACTCCTCCGGTTGCTGAGTCGGATGCGTCTACGGTGATACTAATGGGCGCTTGAGTGTCCTGATGAGCAAGCAGGGTTGCTTTAGCGATGTGTTCCTTAACTGTGGAGAATGCTTTACGGGCTGTGTCGTCTAAACCAATTGATTTTGCATTTCCACGAAGATGATCGGTTAACGGTTTCATAGGGGATGCGCATTTGGGTATGAACTGTCTATAGAAACTTACAAGTCCGTTAAAAGTTCGCAACTGCTTGATCGTGGTCGGTTCTGGGTAATCCAGAATGGCCGCCACTTTGCTCCTAAGTGGTCGGATGCCTTGGGCATCAATAGTGTGTCCTAAGAAGTCTAAGGAGTTTATTCCGATTTGGCATTTCTGAATGTTTACAGTAATGCCATGCCTTTGGAGTAGATCGAAAACAATGTCCAGATGCTTGAGATGCGATTCTCTGTCCGGACTTGCTATTAGACAGTCATCAACATACGCATGTACGAAGTTGAGATCTCGAAAGACGTCGTCTATAAACCTTTGGAAGGTTTGAGCCGCGTTTCTTAAACCAAAAGGCATTCGCAAGAATTCGAAAAAAGACCGAAGGGAGTGATGATTGCGGTTTTAGGAGTGTCGTCAGGTGCCATCGGGATTTGGTTATAAGCTTTAACCAAGTCGATTTTCGAAAAGACAGTTGTACCTTTTAAGGTAGCTGTCAAATCGTGAATATGAGGCAGCGGGTAACGATCGGGAATGGTTTTAGCATTCAGACGCCGATAATCACCAGTTGACCGCCAATCATTGCTGTCATTTTTAGAGACCATGTGCAATGGGGATGACCATGGACTATTCGGTGGTCGAATTATACCTAAGTCTATCATATGCTCGAATTCGTTTTTAGCTAACCTAAGCTTTTCGGCAATTTCGATTGCGATTGGTATATCCCGGGGTATTTGTTGGGTACTGATTGGCACAAGGGGTCTATGGTGTGCTTAATAGTGACTGGGGATAACCTGCAACCAGAACAAGGAGTTACGCAGACAGATAACTTAGTGTTTCAGTCTATTAACCCTCGTGAGCGTGTGTCGATGAGTAGATTGTGGTGTTGTAACAGGTCTATACCAATGATTGGCATAGAGACATCTGCAACCACGAAAATTCAGTGTATGGGTTTACGTAAACCCACGTAAAGGTAAACGTACCGTTTACCGTAAGTAGCGATCGGCTTTCCGTTTGCCGCCTGTAAACTTAAAACAGACTAGCGAAGTCTGACACGCGAAATTTGAAAGTGGTAACATTTTTTCACGTGGTTTAGAATTTCTTAGACTTGTTCTTTTGTAGGCTGTATTGTCCTTAGATAATTATCCTGTCGCGTTTATCGCCCACACTTTACTCTAGGTTAATAAATTTTAACCGACACTTGCCCAGTTAATAGAGATTTCACTGGTCAGTACTTCCCTATGTTATAACTGAGCACTTTTTATCTGTAATACGTTATATACTAATAGTCCCTGATCCTAGTATTAACCCGGTTAATACTTAGAATTAATTATATTCTCATATATATCTGTTATACAGGTTTTTAACTCATACAGCTTCAAAATATGTCAAATAACTTGGGTAAAAGAGAGATTTCACCAGCTTTCAAGCCTACTAAAAGGTCAAAGTCCGTAACTCCTAAGACTGATGACTCAGTACCTGAAAATGATAAGCATTTTTCCTTTGAACCCCATTCTACCTACCCACAAGTGTCACTAACACTACCTGACTCTCCAAGTAACAACCCCTCTATTTCTTCGTGCAGTATGCCAACGGTAAGACTAGTTGACATAAAAAGTGAAATGCCCACGTGCATCAAAAAGTCAACACAGTCTACCAGACCGCATGCTTTGCTTAGGCCTAGGTCCAATATACCAAAAACCAAGGAGTCTAACAGTGTATCTCACGTATACGAGAATGCTGATCGATATAGTACTGACATTCGTCAGTTACAAAACTAGAACAACATATGTAAGCGAACAATTGTTTTCAATTAGATCGTCATCAGGCTTTACTCTAATATACATGAATATTTATATAAAAATGTTAGACCAATCAAGGCTATTTGAGTCAATAATAATCACAATGAAATAGAAATACGTTACCAAGCATAATAATAGTTAAAAGTACAAGTTGATAGTGGGAAGACAGGTGTACTGATAGTAGTAAGAATAGTAAATTACGATAACAAAAGTCTTATCAATAATTAAACATAAGAATTAAGAGGTCAAACGTGGGTAAATAGTCTGGAATAGTAATCACAAAACATTAAAATCATTACGTAATAAGAAGTATGTAAGTAAATAGATAACGAAGAACACAAACGGAAAGAGGTAGAAAATTACAAACAAACAAAAAATGATAACAAAATAAATAAAAAAATTAAAAAATTTTTTTTACAAATAATAATAATGTCAATTATTAAGTTATGTCCGGCCATGGAAGGGATAGGGGGGTTACGAATTTCTTCTGTACACATATTATTGACTCAAATAGCCTTGATTGGTCTAACATTTTTATATAAATATTCATGTATATTAGAGTAAAGCCTGATGACGATCTAATTGAAAACAATTGTTCGCTTACATATGTTGTTCTAAGTTACAAAACTCCCTAGCCGAAATTTACAGTAGACTTAACCAACTAGCACCCCTCACACACATATGGGGTATTAATACCGATAAAAATCTCGAACAACTCACTAAAGCTGAGTGTATTTTAGATTTTGTGGCTGAAGAAGTGACAAAAAGAATGATGTCTTCCCACAATGCAGTTGTTTACAATCTCCCTGATCGCATACACCCAAATAAGTTGAGGGACATCTGCCTTAAAGCATGCGATATGCTGAAGGTCAACTGCCAAGTCATCCGCCTTAGAAAAAAGTCGGATAGATTGACTTGCCCTCTACTATTTAAGTTTGGCTGTTGTAACGATGCTAAACAGTTTATTGATTTGAGCAAAAATATCAGCTCATTAGTTCCATACAAAAGCATTAAAGTCACTCCTGACCTAACACCGTGTCAACGTCGTATAAGAAGACGTGAAGCAATAGAATCGTATGACAGAGTGATAGTAAAAAACCAGCTAAAGACAGTATGCAACAAAATGATTGATATAAAGCGCATGGATAACAAGCATGATGTTATACCACAAACGACTGGTCCATCCGTAGATCTAGATGAGTCTGCAGATCTGAAATCTTTGAATAAGATAGGGTCCCCATCTGTCACTAAAAAGCATGACGGCATCTCTGATCCCGGGTGTTCGCTCAGTATAATACCAAAATGTGGGCCGTGTAACGAAACACACCCAACTAAACATATTCATGTAAAAATTGGTTCCCCAAGAGATACTCCACAAGAGGATTCGAAAGGACCTAAGTTCATCTCACAGAGACAAAGAAACCCTTCATCTCTGACAAAAAAGACTGGGGAGATAAAATCCAAAATACGAAATAGGGGGACACGTAAGATTGAGGCCAACTGTTCTGTGGGTATCCCAACAACAGTGAATAGGTTCTACCCGCTGATATCATGTAAGTTGCCATCAACACCTCGCACAATGGGTAGTACGCTTGAGCGTAACAAACCTTTTTACACACACACTCACAAAAACTATCAGAATACTGATCACTCCACTCACCTTCTTAAGCCTAAAACCGTTAATAAACACGGTAATTACAGGTTCCTCACCCCACACCCTATGTACATTCCCCAGAATCACAATTGTAATCACTCTCAGAACGAGAACTTTCCAGTATCAACCCACCACATGAAGACGGCCTCCATATATAACAACAGTCGTAACAACTTCCAGTTACGAGCATCAGACCCCCCTCATGCTCGCACTAGCGCAAATAGTTATAACAGAGGCTACGAGCTTAACCATCAAAACTGTCTTGCAAATAACAGTACACTTTACAGTCAACATGTACCAGATTTTTTTGGAATAAGGCCCCTAGTTGCACCCCTGTTGAAGCATATAGCCCTAGTCATTTCAAACCAAGTGCGGAACATAAACTCGCTTTCCCCGTACAGTTCGCATCAGAAAGTACTCTCACCCTTTCCTCCTGGATAAACTCCCCAAGCAACTTCACTAGCTCATTTGATACATGCCCCAGTAACTCTAGCTATCAAAATACAGAGCTATTGAAAAACACTCAATCCATTACTTCAAACATACATCACTCACGCGAGGCTCATGACATCTTTAATCGAGATACTCTCACTCACTTTAACTTAGTAGGCCACTTGTTTAATATATGTCTTATCAACGCTAGGTCGATCTGCAATAAAAGGACTGATTTAGCTCTGTTTGCTTCCATATATCAACCATCACTTATAATGATATCTGAAGCATGGACTAACAGTAATATTTCCGATCTAAGTATATCTCTTGATAACTACCTCCTATATAGAAGCGATAGATTGAAAGGACGAAGCGGAGGATGCCTTATTTATGCTCACTCTAGCTTAAACTCACTACTATGCGATATACCTGAACTAAACAAACTGAAGGACTCGGTGTGGATTGTTTTAAAGCCATCAAATCATCCCTTCCATTCACAGGCAAGCTCATTTGTGGTGACTTCAACATGCCTGAAATTTCTTGGTTTCCAGTCAAAGCTCCGAAACGTTATGAATCATTTATTGAATGTCTAGAACTAGGACAGTGGACTCAATATGTTAGTAGCCCTACCAGACATCAAAATATCTTGGACTTAGTCTTTACCAGTGGCATCACCCCCAATACTGTGTATATTGGAAAAAAGTTTCCAGGTAGTGATCATAACACTGTCGTGTGTAGCCTTAATATAAAAAACACAAACGGTAGACGTAAAAATGTAACCCTTCGTAGAAACTATCGCAAGGTAGATTGGAATAATTTTCACAATTACCTAAGAAGCACTGACTGGGGAACATTCTTTACTGCAAACAATACCGACACACTAACCAATATATTTTATCACAACATCGAAAGTATCATGAACAAAATCGCACCTTTAGAGTATTGGAGACCTAAGTTTTCTAAAGATCTGTATATACCGGCCGGTACACGAAGACGTCTGCAGAGACATTGTACTCGCTTCCACAACTCTAATGACTTCTCCTCTTTAGTAACGATGACAGAAATACTTGTCCAGACAGACACAATAAGTACACAAAAAGCAATCGAACAGGAAAAACGTGCTGTCGAACTTAGTAATAACTCCTCAGCACTCACCACACTCTTTCAAAATAAACTTAAACGTTCTAAGTCGAGAGGAAACATATTTATTAAAGACAAACAAGTATACGAAGATCCTAAACTTGTTACGGAACTCTTCAATGAACACTTTTGTTCCTCATTAACTGATGAAAAACCACTTAATGATTCAGAACTTATCACAGCATCTGCCTGTGAGATTACTAACGTAGACTTCAATGTACAGAATATCTCTAAGGCAATTAGTACACTGAAACACTCCTACACTGATGGACCAGATGGTATTCCGGCTAGCATGCTAAAACGTGGAGGCGATGATATGTGTGTTTTATTACTCAAACTATTTGCGATATCACTCTCTACAGCGCATTACCCTACTGCCTGGAAAACTACACACATCATTCCCAAAATTAAAACAGGACCTGAAGCAAATGTTGAAAATTACCGACCCATAAACATAACTTCAGTGGTGTCTAGAGTGATGGAGAAAGTAGTTAAAGCGGCGTTAGTCCAACATCTAATTACTAAGAATCTCATCTCGGTCTCCCAACATGGATTTCTTAGGTCCAGATCATGTGATACATGCCTAGTGGACTACATGAATAATATAACTTTGAAACGAGACAATGGACTCCTTGTATCAGTCATATTTTTAGACTTTAAGAAAGCTTTTGATAAGGTTCCACACGAACGGCTACTAGCCAAACTGCGGTCCTTCGGAATCAACAACCCACTCTATTCATGGTTTGTTTCATTCTTAAAGGGACGTAAACAAATGGTAAATTACAACGACTGTCTCTCATTACCTAGACCAATAACTAGTGGCGTCATCCAGGGAAGTGTATTAGGCCCACTTTTGTTTCTCATGTATATAAATGATATATGTAACATCATAAAATCTGGGAAACCATACTTATATGCTGATGATCTCAAAATAGTATACAGCTATAAGCCTGAGGTTCTAAGTGAAAGTGTACGCTTGATTCAAGATGATCTCAATAACCTAACTATCTGGAGCGAAAAGTGGCAATTACCATTTAACCTCCACAAATGCGGGATCATGCACTTTGGAAAGCACCCCTATGAACCCCAACTTTACTTAAATAAAAGTAAAGTCCAGACACTGAATTCAGTATACGATCTAGGAATAAATTACACAGGAAGCCTAAACTTTAAAGCACACGCCTCCTTTATTATTTCTAAAGCCAGACGTCTAATTGGCTTCATAACCAAAAATTTCTTCACGACAGATGCCAAGCTTACTCTCTACAAAATATGTGTACGACCTTCCTTAGAATACTGCTCTTTTATCTTCTCTAATATGAATACCACTGACAAAATAAGAGTAGAAGATGTTCAAAGACGCTTTACACGCCAACTGCTAGGAAGTGACACCACTCTTGATTACACAAGTAGATGTAAGCACCTCTCTTTAGAACCTTTATGGCACCGTAGGTTAAGGAACAATCTGATATTTCTCTACAAAGCAATAAATGGACTGTCATTCCTAACCTCTTGTCCAACTATGATCAGTGACCCAGCCTATAGACTAAGAAACAATGCATATACACTATTTACCGAAAAACACCAAAAACAAATGCGTTGTAGGTTTTTTACAGTTCGGTATAGTTTATTGTGGAACAGATTGCCAATACCTATCCGTAACTGTGACACCTTTACCAAATTTAAAAGGCTAATAACCCTGTTACTAAACTCTAAAGAACTTCACCAACTATTCCTTGAACTCCCGCCTACCAATGAGGCACTTTATTATGGACCGCCCAATATCTAGACGGAACAAGAATATAACGAACTCCATTGTCGTTAGTATGAATATAGCAAAACTAAAGAAAACATGCTTTATCCTTCCCCATTATTTATTGATTATTAACCATGGCCTTCCGCTCCTAACCCTCATTTTCAGTTTCCGAATCTCTCTAATGGATAAATCCAAATTATTCTTCCTAAGTGTCATGTCCTTTTATTTTTCTTATTACAAGTAGACAGATAACTCACTAATCTTATGGATGCTGACCAACTAAGGCTGATCAAAAGAAGCTCATACGTCCTAAATTCTTGTGAGTTGTTCAATGCTTTATTTATTTTTTTTCTTACCCTGAAAATTTTACAATATTTACTATCATATCCTCTGGTCTGCAATTAGCCCTTACCATCTCTTAACCACATATAATCTGACTTGTCTCTTCTAACCTGTACCATTAGTTATATTCATAGTAGTACGATATATTAAATGGATATCTAACCCATAATACAAATGCTATAACCATCTGATTTGCTTGTAACATGGAACTTGTAGAGACAGTGTATTCCAAATATGGTCCTTGATAAAAGCAATATTCATACCGACCACAAACGTAAGAGAGCCTAACATCATAAAAGGAGGGAGGGTGGCGTTACTGACCAGCAAACATGATGGTGGGGAGATAACTTCAATCCACCCGTGTCTGTGGGGCAGAACATATTAATTACGGCTCCTTATGTCTAGTGGGATGTCACGAACCAACGGTATTGATGCAAGATTATTCATGCAAAATACCACTTTGAATCGTGTTAAAAAAAAGCTGAATTGGTTCCACTTCCTACCAAGTAATCCTAATACAAGCAAACTAGACAATTGGCTAAAAACGAAGCCCACTCTATACCCTATAAAATCTGAAAACAAAAAAAGAGAGTTCAAACAGCTTCGAAAAAAAAGGGAGATAGCCATTTGTATCGGAATACTGTTTTCAGCACTTTATTTTATAATTACACATTTCCATACTTCCTTCTAAACTACCTTCATTTATACAGTTCCTTATCCATTCATACCTTGCCCACACTTATTTTTCTTTAACACATTAGTATGTTCTTACCCAATAAATACTTCACTAACAGACAAATAGACTAAATGGTTATACGTTAACTATTCCTCCATGAAAATTGTGTGCTCTGCTTTTCGTCCTTCCTTTTTCTTACACCTTTTTCAGCCTCCTGCAGATACTCCATCGAAAACAGAAATGGCACGGGTGACTTCGTCCTACACCGTTATTAATGCTTCCGATATTCTGGAGGGACATAAGTTCGAAACTTCCAAAAGCCCCCAACTTCGCATGTATCTATTCTCGACCATCAGTTGTATGTTGCAACGCTACCTCCATAAAGTGCGCCAAATGTGATATTGATATTGACATGTTTCTTATGAAATCCATTTACATTCATATCTTATGAAATATCAACCCAACTGAGTAATTTTCAACAGTGAAAATTGTAACTTCTTTAACAATTTGATCTTGCCTGTAAACCGGCATGCCTCATGTAACAATGTTATTTGAGCATAAATTATTATTATTATTATTAAGTCTGTCGTCGGGATTTGCTGGAAGAACGCTAACTTCTGCGCCAGTGTCGTCGAGGTAGAGAACTTTGGTAGTCACATCCGTGACATATAAGAGGCGGCTGTGTTCGCCGGCTACGGTTGCCGTTAACGCGTGCCGGCTGGGAAGTTTCCCGAAATCTTATTCGTGTCAGTCGATTTTGAAGTCGGATAATTGCAGGGTTTCCTGCAATTTCTAGAGGATTTACCGTACTGATTATGATACCAGCACCAGTCGGGGTTGTCTGTCTCTCGTGGTCGGGAGCCAGATCGCCTACGTGAGACACCTCTACGCGGGTTTTTTGACCGACTACGGTCATTACGAACTCTAAGATATCGTGTAAGCGTGTGACATAGTTCGGCTATGTCAGTCGGGGTCGATTGGGGTTTTTCCTTGACGGAAAAAACCTCGGCCTTAGAAGATTTAGTGATTTCTAAGATTCGGTCGGCAGACGCAGCCAGCTCATCTATGGCGTTGTTTTGAAATGAAACAAGCACTGCCTGCACCTGATGAGGAAGTTTAGACAAGAAAAGCTGTCTGAATAGGCCGTCATCGAAAGTTCGTTGGCCGAAGACTTCTCTCATTCTTAGCAACATGTCTGTAGCAGAACCCTGTTGCAAGTCGATGTTATGGAAGAGTTGGTCTAACCGTTGTCGGTCGGTTAGGTTTCCACGTTTGAGAATCGGACATTTGAGAGTTTCGTAAGGTTCGGGAACATCACTAGTAAACAGACTAGGTGTTACGTACCTGTTAAACTCGCGCGGTAACGCCTTAACCACCGCGAGGAATCGTGTCCCAAACAACCAATAAAGGGGAAATAAAGCGGATAATTCATTGGAAAATAAGTAGTAATGCGCCAAAATGTCTGCTTTTTCGCCTGTCCGGGGGAAATAAAGCGTAATTTTTCCTTTCTGTCGCTCTGGTTTTCAAATGTCGCTAAATTTCCGATTTTTCCCCTAAATATCCGACGAATAGCCGACTTTTCCCCTAAATATCCGACGAATTTCCTATTTTCACCCTAAATATCGGACGAATTTCCGACTTCTACCTTAAATATCCACTACATTGACTACTTTTATACTACATACACACTAATGCATTTACCGCAACCGCCTCCTGTGTTCACTTCCATTCCCACAACACAGCACACGAATAATGTAAAGTACGCAAAATATGGTATAGTTTCCAAATTTTTATTGAAAACGAAAAGTTCTTCAATGTACAAAGTAATGAGCAGATGGTAGAGTATCAATGCTCCTTATGTAATTGCCATTGTCACCGACCAGGCATTTCACGTATTCATTCTTTCCAGCAGGCCTGTTGGATTATGGAGAGTCAAACAATTCTTGTGAATTCTAAAATGTGATGAAGAAAAAGGTTACTAAATCTAGAAAACTTGTTTTGCACAACAAGGTACTTGAAGCTGAACTTACGGTTATATCCTTGAACACGGAAGATTGTACCTATAGATAATGCAAAAACTAATCACTATGAAGCCGTACATACGTGTTCTTGGTTCCGTCGATGACGCTTCTGGACTTTGTCTCTCATGTCGTGGAAATAACTTTGCGTAGCCATGTCATATAGTTTCGCAAGGTCTTTCTCGCTGACAGATGACGACAGGAAACGATTAGGCAGTGCACCTGAAGTTTAAAAACCTTATTAATCTTACTTCGTACGCAGCCGTAAAACCTGCACTTTTGAATCGCTTGTTTTGATGAAGTACCCAGTAACGTGAAATTAATGGCGACTTCCGGTTTCATGATGTAGGACAGAATATATCGCATAAAGGTTTTAGGGTCATCATCCATTAGACGTGTCAACATGGCCATCTGTAATAGGAATGAAGGATAAAAATCATGTTGTGTGCTTGCTAATCTGTCTCTCACGTCTTTTTGCTCTAGATAAGCGTCCAAAGAAGCGATAATTTGCATGTATGTAACTAACCGCATTTGTGAACAATACTGCAC
The DNA here is from genome assembly GCA_944470415.2 of Schistosoma rodhaini. NCBI lineage: Eukaryota > Metazoa > Platyhelminthes > Trematoda > Strigeidida > Schistosomatidae > Schistosoma > Schistosoma rodhaini. Next base: position 25,115 of record CALYCS020000068.1, read on the forward strand.
TTGAACATAGACCAATTTTCTTCCGGTAGGTCATTGTTTTGCAGATGAAGGTCAATGTTCTCCCTCGGATACAGACAGCGTTTTTCTCCAATCACCCAAAGTCCCGATGCAATCACGAGCTTACGTTTGCCTTGTTTCTTAAGGATTACGTACTTATTGATTGGAGACTTAAGATATCATACAGGAAATACAATTACATTACAGTGTGCAATAAAGGGACAATAACCAAATGAATAACACAATTAATAGACATAAGTTTACAGTCCACATCACGGATGGAAACCCAACTGCAAGCACTGCTAACTACGGAGCATTTAAATATTCCTATATCAGTGGAAGGAAATGGATCTGTAAAATAATTTTGTGGGTCAGTAAATTGCCTGAATTTCAATAGGCCACTATCCTGAATATCAGTAATCAATCCCGGCTTTCCCTTTACTACTACAACGTTATCAGGATGAAAAGAATTTATTTGGCTATTCCTAAACATTATTACTTCCTTGGGTGAGTCAGCCATACATATAACTGGGTTATCATTAGTCGAAATGTCAACCTGGAGCCTATCGCAGAAAGACATTTGTTCCGCATAACGCTGAGCTGCTTGCTGAGCCACGTAATACCCACTGTGTACTGATTGACTCGAATGAAAATACTGAGATGCTATCTAACGGCCCATGTGCTCGAACATCGTCAGGAAGATGCTGTAGGGAATGCACATTATATATCAAGTTCTCACATCCGTAACACCATTCATATTCTCTTAGAAAATTCATTAAATCCATCCTGACAGATTCTGTGACCCTAATATAAAACTTAGGATGTGCAAGCAAGTACATAGACAAAGCAAGACATTTAAAGGTTCAGGCAGAATATTTCGGAGAATAACCGGGCCTAAGTATAGAAGAAACAATCTACCCTGTCTGCATCCCGGATACTCAGATAGGTGGATGTCATTAAATGCATTAGTATCCTGTTAATCTTCTCTTTGCGACTCAAAGGCTTTTGACAGGGCAAATCGACGGTAGAACATTCTATAAGAAATTTATTAGCGTATGAACTTCAAACACGTACCATTATCATCCAGAAGCCTTTCATTGGTATAGCTTGTAGAAGGTAATACAGTTGAAGGAATCTCATGACAATTACTTTCTCTGTCAACTGACATAGTTTATACATATATAGTTGTTAAAGTCAGTTACCTGTAGTTGTGCTTTCATTAGCAAAGTTACTAAACGAAAGCAAGTCATGTCTCCTCAGAAAATCAGTACGTAATTTATTCCAACGTCTGTTATAAGTAGATCTATGACATCCGAGGACTCTTGACAAGTTCACGGTTGCCCTACGTCTACGAGCTCTTTCACTGACTTCGCTTAACATCATGTTATTAGACTAACAACATAAACAGTTAGAACGAACTAAAAAGACACCTTTAACACCGCCATACAAATGCCCCCGTCTGTCCCTCTTAACCATTACTTCGGATCCGAAAACCAACAAAATAGAACCGAAGTCCTATTTCATTATTCCATGCAAGAATTTTCAGGCACATAGGCCTGCTTTGAGCACTCAAATTTGTTCAAAGTAAAAATGCCGTCCGCTCCCGACACCCGTTTAAAGGCATCCGGAAGCATGCCGACAGGTCAACAAGACGAACTCGTCAACCCACCAGCACCCGTTTAACACAGACACAGCTGTAAGGCTGCACAGCCACTACACCGAGCTGAACACTGATCGTAACCAAAACCGTGAACAAGCAACGGCCTGCGACCGCACGACCCAGATTCAACTACGGGCATTTTAACTGCAGCAACTTTAATATACGCTTTTGGAGCTGGAATTACCGCGGCTGCTGGCACCAGACTTGGCCTCCAATTGGTCCTCGTTAAAGGATTTAAATTGTACTCATTCGAATTACGGAGCCTCAATTGAGTCCCGTATACGTATTTTTCGTCACTACCTCCCCGTGCCGGGAGTGGGTAATTTTCGCGCCTGCTGCCGTCCTTGGATGTGGTAGCCATTTCTCAGGCTCCCTCTCCGGAATCGTGTGCGCGAGTCCGTGATTCCGTGCATGCAAAAATCAGCTTCTGCGTAGCAGAACCAGGACTCGATATTGTCGGGCCAAAATGGCGCTAAGTGAATCGAAATAGAGGGAATAGACTTTAACTTAAAAGCCTTGGGTGAGTGTTCCGTCATAGTAATATAGATAACGAAAAATATCTAACTAAATTATATTCGGAAGAAAAAATTCGCGAAAAAAACAGTATATCACAATATATAAAATTCAAATAAACAATAACAATGAATAATAATATTCCAAAATGGAAGAGACTCACAGTATATTGGCTTGATGTACCAGATCACGTCGGTCTCACCACTGATGATACCACGGATATTCTAGTTTTACAACTAGCCACTAGTAGTATCTTCTATTATCGTTCGTTCCCAGTCAAATAGAAACCAGAAGTCAGATGAGAAGAGACAGCAAAGATATCACAATTGATTGATCACTGGGTGGTGATCAATGTCATGCATGTCAGGTCCTGCTTTGTGCTGATCGAATGCAATCGATCGAGTTGCAATCTGGCCACCAGTATAGGTGGCTCGACACTGCTTGCACTATATATACTGAGGTAAGATGGTGGTTGGAGGTGGTCAACAGGAAACCCTGGACCCGGGTTTCGTGCTACTTGGCACTCGTCAGAAAGGTGTATCTGTAACCCTGAGGGAACTGATGCTCCCTGGCGGATTCGATCCCGCGTCACTCAGCTTCACAGTCAGAGACGTTACCTCAGTATATATAGTGCAAGCAGTGTCGAGCCACCTAGACTGGTGGCCACATTGCAACTCGATCGATAGCATTCGATCAGCACTAAGAAGGACCTCACATGCATGAGATTGATCAACAACCATTGATCAATCAATTGTGATTACATCTCAGTCCTACAGGAGGTTGGTCGCGTTCCGAATAGCTCAGTGGTAACGTCTCTGACTATGAAGCTGAGTGACGCGGGATCGAATCCGCCAGGGAGCATCAGTTCCCTCAGGGTTACAGGTACACCTTTCTGACAAAACCGGGTCCAGGGTTTCCTGTTGACCACCTCCAACCATCATCTTACCTCAGTATAGACAGGAAAGATATATTTGATTCGTTACCAATATATCGAGAGACTTCGTTCTTAACTGGATATTGTAATGTAGGAGCTGCGTCCCACGCCGTGTTGCAATGTGATCTGGTGCGGATGCATGACCGAAAGCCTTCAGTTAAACAAGTCCACTTAAACAAAGTGGTCAGCGTCCAATGTCGAACACTTAATGAGCTATTGATTTTGGGGAATTATTTACAGCTACAACGTGAGTGAATAAATTTCATAAATAAAGGTAAATGTCTATATGTTCACATCATTTTTGATTGGTTAACCTCTGTTCTTGTTTAAATATTACGAGAATGACGTCGATCAAATTGATATTCGTATGAATGACATGTCAAACATGTCCTTTTGACTCAAATTATCACGGAGTTTTCTTGATCACATTTCTGTTCGTGAATCATTGCTGATTCAATTTGTTTAGTGAATCAATTTCGTGCTACTTGTGAAACGCAAATTTACGTGAATATCTTTTCTTGTTCAACTTGTCAATGGCTTGACTAATTACAGCAAATCAAACACAATTCATGCTGTTGATTAAATTCATCAGTTTATTTCAAAATGGTTTGTTTATTCAGTGCGAAAGTATCAATGATCTTGTATGTTTTCATCAAATGAATGCAGGTTTGATACGTGTATTCGGAAGCATGTACTTTGGTGATACCACAAATTCTATAGGAGAATATGTGAAAACTGAATCTGAGAATTTGAATCAGAGTGAGTTCTATTACTTTTCACACTTATTTTGTATAATATAATGTATATAATATATATATAATATAGTGTTTTACTTGATTACTACACGGAAATCAACGAATTCATAGTGATTGTTTCGCTTGTGTGATATTTGTAACAGAACGTGTATGTGTGTCGCAGCACATATGAAAAATAGTAAAGTGAAAACGTTCAAAAAATGATTGACCTAAAAATGTACACATTGATTGAACAGACTTGATAAACCAAGTGTTTCAATTGCCTGGCTGCAAATTATCAAAACTTCACTTTATGAAAACAAAAAAACAGAAGAAATCTCATTTACAAGATACTTCATGGTGACTTGGGCAATAGTGAGCGATAATGTGAGACGAATCGGCTTGGAAAATTGAACACCATTGATGATGCAACGGATGTTCTAGTTTTACAACTAGCCACCAGTAGTATCTTCTATGTTCGATCGTTCCCAGTCAGATAGAAATCAGAAGTCAGATGAGAAGAGACAGGAAAGATATATTTGATTCGTTACCAATATATCGAGGACCTTTCCTATAAGCTGGCTAATGAAACGTAGGAGCTGTGTCACACGCCGTGTTGCAACGTGATCTGGGGCGGATGCATGACCGAAAGCCTTCAGTTAAACAAGTCCACTTAAACAACGTGGTCAGCATCCAATGTCGAACACTTAATGAGCTATTGATTTTGGGGAATTATTTACAGCTACAGATCACTCCCCCCCTAGTGAGGTAGTGATTCCCCTAAGACGTGATCAGCCAGAAGTTTAAACCCAACGAGTTTTTCGTTGGTAAACACTCTTCTGATAGCTTGCTTCGTTCAGCATCATATGGTCGTCTTTCCTTAAACTATGGGACGAAAATGTACAACATAGCAATAAAGAAATATAGTACAATGAAAATTTCGGTTCTTTGTGAAACTTCGTCGTTCTTTTCCAGCCGTCCTGGAAAAGAGGAAAAATAAACCGTGTGAGTGCATGTCGGAAATACACTCGTACTTGCGTAGGGACACAAGATGAGCGTGAAAAATATGAATAAACTAATACACTTACAAACAGCGTAAAAGCTATCGGAAAAAGGTTTTCTTTTTGTTTTTTTTATATATAAACTTAAATATATATATACGCTCAAAAAAAGACAAAAATGTTTTTTTTATAGAATTAAAAAAAGGGCATATTAAAATTTCTTATAATAATCTTTGAAAGGGTAATTCAAGATGAAGCTTATATCCTACGTGCAATATTCGTTAAGATGTTCTGGAAATCTTATTCGTCTTCCAGAACGCGTTGTTTTAGGCTTATCTATTGTCGTTGGCGAAGAATCAAGTTTTGTTTCAGCTGTCGTGTAGGGTACTACAAGTGTAGTGGCAGTGTCGCTTGCTTGTACCGAAAGCAATTCGACGTAGCTAGGGTTTCCTTCTAAGTACGCTGCTTATAAGCGATCGATACTGATGCTATCATTCGTACCGTTATTATCTACTACATAATACTTAGGTTCGCGTTGAAGGACTTTGAAGGGTCCTTCGTAGACTGATTCGAGAGGTTGTCGATGTGAGTCTCAATGAACGAAGACGTGTGTACTATGTCGTAAGTCAGGTTGAACGAAAACATCAGTTGATTGAGGTCGAGTTTGAGCAGGTTTAACTGAACGCATAGCGTTTGAAAGCCTACTCGTGTAAGAGTTTAGATCCATGTTAAATGAAGAAGCTGAAGGATCCACGAATTCTCCTGGGAGTCGGAGTGTCGTTCCGTCAACGAGTTGAGATGCCGTGTATCCAATATCAGCTTTCACTGCATTGCGGATACCTAGCAAGACGAGTGGAAGAGCGTCTGTCTACTGTGAAACGTTTGAACCTGATAATTAGGCTTTTAGTTGTCAATGAAAACGCTCTACCAACACGTTTGCTTGTGGGTGGTAGGCGATCGTTCGGAAGCGTGTGATTCCTAATAGTGAGGTTAGACAACGGAAAAGTCCAGATTCCAACTGGCGTCCGCGGTCTGAATTATTTACAGGGAATTATTTACAGCTACACTATGAACTATCAAGTTATATTCAATGTCCTTTAAACCTTTTCTTTCTTACTTACTTGATTCATTAATGTTTTTTATCTTCGAGTTGGTGTCTGTTCGTAATAGACTATTCAGGACTATTTTTGCGATCATTTTTGTATGATTATGCACTTCAAATACATGCATTTTTTGAAACAGCTGATCAATAAACAACCATGAATGGTCTTTTGGTACTAGACGATTCATTTATACCAAAGCAATTGGAACATCGAGATGAAATATATTTATTTCGATCACATATCGGAATTGATGAACTACATAATCTCAGTACAAGATTTTGTTGTTGTATAGTCTAATAGATATGAAACGTCGATTACTCAGTCAGAAGCTTCTGAAACACATTTTCAAGAAGTGAAATATTCTTCTCAGTTGATTGTATTGAAACGTTCACCATAATGTTGAATTGATAATATTCTTTGAAAATTTCTCATGTGAGATGACTGGACATTTAACTACACCGGTTCATGAAAATGTGATTGATTGAAAGACATAGATAATCGTTATTCAGAAATATAAACATCTTTTTTGATATTCATTATTCCAGAGAAATTGTTAGAGGTCAGAAACGTTTTTCAAATGAATGTTAATGGTTCAAATGAGTAAAAATTGAACGATCGTTTGATCACACGCGTGAAACCTTTACAAATGCAATTTCACTCATTGGGATTGCTCAAACTTTGCCTGTTCAGTTTGAACAAATCCAGCCTTCCAAAAACCAAACAAATGAGTTAAGGTGCTTCTATTCTGTTAAATGAGAGTAGACTTTACTTGCGGTACGTTTAAGGTTTGCGTTACGCTTACACGGTATTTATTATAAAGTGCCTATATATCGTTAAACCCTAGTTTATAATTCAATCAACCCTTGAAGAAAAATGGTTCGACTGACACAAAAACGAGCTCGAAAAAGTCCTATTTCTTCAGATATTAACAACTTTGGTCTTACCTATACCCCATGCTCTGCAACTCCTGTTGCACCAGATAATAGTGGGAGTGGACGTATTCCACACATGTTGCTGGATGACTCTATGTCTAACCTAATAATGAGTTCTAACTCACGAACAGATGGTATTGATCTTATTAGTAGCGAATTATCCGCTGTCCTCAAGCGATTAAGTGATATGCTTTCTGAAGTGGAGTCACTTGCGGGCTCTTTATTAAAGCATGATTATCTGAAACTAGAACTAAAGACACTGTCACCCCTTCGACTGCTGTTGTCCAAGGATATAGTTACTTCTGAACTCGAAGACAGGATCAAAGTAGAATCCGTTATTGACTCGATAGCTAGTGAAGTCACCAAGCGAATAATCTCTCGAAATAATGTGATTATATATAATATACCTGACAGAGTTGCCATTAAAACTGTAAGAAACTCGATACTAAAGACAGCTAATCTCCAGGACAATCTATGCCAATATATCCGACTTAACAAAAAGCATCAAAAATACTCGTACACTATCCTGTTTAGATTTGATTCCCATTTATTAGCGGAACTTTTGAAAGAATCTGAACAGATAGTCTGTGCGCATACGAAGTTTAAAAACGCTCGTATAGTCTCAGACAAAACCACCAATCAAAGACTAACACAAAAGCGTACCATGAACGAAAATAACATTGTTGAGGTCACAACAAATGTGATCGCGCCAGCAGCTGAACCCAATGGTGCAGCTAATCTGTCTCATGTTAGTCAGTGTACTGATATACCAATGCAGTGTGCTAGTTTGCCTCTCATACCCCTAGTGGCCCTAGATTACCAGGACATATCTGATGGAGACTCTAATGTCATTCTTTCCGGTGTAATATCGGAAGCCAATGATCCAACACCTGATTCTATTGTGAAGGCTCATAAATACACTGCTAAACCTAAAAAGAATATACCAATTAAGAAGAAAGTAAATAAAAAACCTTCTGGTTCTAGACCGAATACCAAAAATATTTCAACGGCCTTACCAAACAAAAGTATAATTTCTGAAACCATGCTTAACCCTACTCACCGTAAGGGAGGTTATGAGGACACATTTCGTTCAAACGTCACACGAGACGGCCACTACAACCATCATGTAAGCAGGCCTACTATTAGACAGACGGCAATGAACCAACGTACCCCATGGTTTCCCTCAAATGTTATAAAGAATAAACCTGCAAGATGTAACTTTTATCATCACTCTTGCAGTGGGGAAGATGGTATACTAGGTTATGCACCATCAACGCAACCCCAGGTAGAATTAAACTATACTGTCGAGCCAATTGGAAGCTTTCGCGGTTTTTCTAGGTCACGGCGCTAAGTTCGGTACCTGATGCTTACGTACGGTCGGTTTACAGCGGATTTTAGGGAAGACGTGAAAATTTAGCGTCTACAGTAGAAGTTATCATAAGATTTTGGCGCGAAATTCAATTATCCATTGGGATAAATAAAGTTTTGGCATTATAGCTGATGTCAGTTCGTGATGAAAACCCTAAGTATATTTCCTAGCCTTAATCATGAACTTTAAATCATAATTTGAATTCTGCACACAGGTTTGTAACCCTCATTTGGTCTTAGTTATTATATTGACACTCTGAGAGTCACTCTAGCGTCGCTCAAAGGTTGTCCATAACTTATAGTCTCACTCATAACCCTAAACCCTACACCTAAACCTTAACTCTAACCCTAACCCGTAAACATACCAATATACTAACATTATTGAAGCTATGTGGTCGAGGCTAAAAGAATTTTGAGACCGTATCATGGTTTCAAAGGTCGACTACTATGGAGCCATTTGGAAGTGTTCCTGTACCGTATGTACTATGGTTTTAGAACTTCTGAACCTATATCTGACCATGAGAAGTTTTTGACCCATGTAAAAGAAGTGTTTCCACTTTAATTCTTTGGTTTTGTATAATATATTTCTACTGTGTACTAACTGTCTTCTGATTGGGTAGTATTTCTCAAGGTCATTTAAGATTCGTTCAAACGTCGACAGTATAGTTCAATGTTACCCCCAACATGTAGGCACCTGTCTAAATTGTCCACCAAAGCAAGTACAACCTTACCAAAATAAGGATTTTTTTCGGCCTCCAGAGATCCCTTGTTCCACTAGCACTACAATTCGCTCATGCTATAGCCCATGCGATCCGGCAAACACATTAAACCATAGTCCACGCATAGCTAGAACTCATACCATCGATAAGAATGCTCTCGGTTTTTTTTACACTACACACTCCCTTTTTAAACTTATTACTTATTAACGCACGTTCACTTTTTAACAAAATTTCATCCTTGAGAACCTTAGCCTTTCTAGCCAAGCCTTCTTTTATACTTATCACTGAAACGTGGTGTTATCCAGCAGTGGCCGATTCCGAATTAAATATCCAAAACTATCGACTCTATCGCTGTGACAGAGAAACTAAGCGAGGAGGCGGTTGTCTTATATTTGCTGTGGATACCTTAACAACTAACAAAAATGAGGATAGTATCTTGAATAGTTTACCAGAATCGATCTGGATATCAATCAATAGCCTAAACCATAGTCTACTCCTAGGTTGTATATATAGAGCTCCTGATAGTACTGATAATTTGAATGATTGTATTATCAATGCATTTATACATGCATCTACTCTAAACTTCAGTGCTAAGATTATCACTGGCGATTTCAATTATCCTGGGATTAACTGGAGTACCGGTAGTTATCAGTCAAGTAATGATGAATTTTTATCAATCCTTAATATGTACTGCTGGTCACAGTGGGTTCGTACCCCAACAAGGGGTGATAATACACTTGATCTAATATTTAGTAGAGATATCATTCCCCTATCTGTACAAATATACAACGAGTTTGAAAGAAGTGATCATAGGATAGTAGCTTGTGCTCTCCCCATCCATCCCTCCTACAACCGACCAATTCAAAGAATCTGAAATTATAGAGACTATATGCATTCAGACTGGGACCTCTTGCGCTCACTGATCAAACTGTCAGACTGGGATGAATTCTTCTCATGTAATAGTCTGACAGATGCCATCAACATATTCTATTTGATTGTTAACTCTTGCCTAGACTCCTGTGCACCAATTAAGACTTACAGGATTAGTAAACATTACGAATTATATATACCAGCTAAATATCGTAATAAACTAAAACGCCTAAAGAAACGTTATTTTAAATCTAACGACTTCACGGCAGTCACACAAATAACAATAATTTTTAACCAAATTAAAGAGAAACATAGGTTAAAAGCCATCAATGAAGAGCTATTAGCACTACGTACTAGCTCAAAAGTGCAAAACCTAATCCACCTTTACAATAAACGTGCTAAATCAACTCAAAATGTTGATATACCAATCATCCTGTATAATAATGGTTCTATATATGATCCAAAAACTCTAGCAGACTTTTTCAGTGGTAATTTTGCAAATGGCAAAGAATCCATAAATGGCCCTGTTTCTAGAGTTATATGCTTGACTGGTAACTCAATTAAATCTATCTCCTTCACATGTCTGAAAATTAGTAAGGTTATAAATAACCACAAGGTTTCGAAAGGTCATGGAGCAGACGGGATTTCATCATTTCTCTACAAATATGGTGGTCCAAATATTCCACTTCTTCTCCTTAAGCTGTTTACTCTCTCTATGGAATCAGGCTCTTATCCTGACCGTTGGAAAACAGCGTACATCATACCACGTTACAAATCCGGAGATAAGACTGACATGAACAACTATCGGCCAATAAATATTACTCCAGTTATCTCTAGGATTATGGAAAAAAGTATTAGTGACGAACTATCCAACTATTTATTGGCTGAACAATTTATTGATGATTCGCAACATGGATTTCTTAAAAATCGATCTTGTATGACATGTCATTTTGACTTCTTTAATTTAGTCTATTCTCTTCGTAGCCAAGGATATCTAGTATTAGTGCTATACCTGGACATTTCTAAGGCCTTCAACATGGTCAACCACCAACTTCTCATGGGTAAACTCGCATCCTATGGGGTCCAAAACCCGTTACTAGCCTGGTTTGATTCCTTCCTCAGCAATCGACATAAAATAGTTAAAATCAACTCTTCATTGTCGAATGCCGTCCCTGTTAGAAGTGGGATAATTCAGGGTAGTGTCTTAGGTCTTTTTAGTTTTCATTAATGATATTTGTGAGTGTTTTAGTGTGGGTAAGTCCATTTTGTATGCCGACGATCTCAAGGTGGTGTACTGATTTTCTCCACATGAGCTGAGCAATATTCAAAATTGTATCAGCACGGAGCTTAACAAGGTAGCACAGTGGTGCTCGAAATGACAACTGGAGCTTAATACAGCTAAATGTGGATGGTTATGCTTCGGTGATACATCACTCAACCTCGATCTTACCATAAATGGTGAAGTGTTATCTGGGTTACACACAGTAGTAGATCTAGGACTTAGGTACTCCGACGACTTGTCGTTTACTGAACAGATAATGAAACAAACGTCCAAGTCTCAACGCCTTATAGGTTACATAACTCGAAACCTTCATAACAGCAAATCTCGTATTCTAATGTACAAAGTCTGTGTTCGACCACTCCTCGAATACTGGGCGTTTCTCCTTAGAAGAACGCACATAAAGGATAAATTAAGACTGGAATCAGTACAGAGACGATTTACACTTCGTACTCTTGGAACTGATAGTGTCTTGACATATAATTCGAAGTATAGTAAACTAGGGCTTTACCCCACCCTTTATGAAAGAGGAGACTCCCCGACCGTTGCTGCTACCTTGACGTGGTGGTCGGGCTTGCCTATCGTGATGAAGCAATCGAGCTATGCTGGCTGGAACAATCGTTCCTCGAGGTCCTACCATGCCAGACAGGTCAGTTGAAGAGCGGTAAGACTAAAAGCAGCAATCCCAAGGTCCGAAGGCGAAGTCGTACTGCCGACTGTACAGAGGTGTGACGGCAGTAAGGTGTTTCCTTCAGACAACCAGCATAACAGCGATGCTGCCTTCCTACAAGGAGGGGTGGGGTTAGAAAAGGTCGACCCTAAAAATGCACACCTCGCCTTATCCCACGGATTTCCGTCTCCGGCGGTAAGGTCCTTTGAAGAACGGAGCTAACACAAAAACTACCCACAAAAAGGTCGTGTGTGACCGACTTCAAGCAGTTGTCCCTTGGGCACTGCGGTCACACTCTCAGATCATTAAGACCACTTCTAACCCAATTTCCTTTTCAGGTACCTCTAGAAGAACCCTTCCACGGTGTGGGGAACCGGGAAGTGATAATTGCCCTCATACCTCTAACAGCACTCAAGACCACTGTATTCATAATCAATCTCTTCTGACTGACTGAAGAGGAGACTCAAACTTAACCGTACCTTCTTTTTCAAAACACCTAACAAACTCTCCTTCACATCCAGTCAGGCGATTCAATACGCCAAAGCCCCACATTACGACATTCGTAACTCCTTGTCTTTAGCGAAACAAACATATTCTAGATCTTCTCTCTATATGAATTACTTTGCCTGTAAGTTTTCTAGGCTCTGGAATAATTTACCTCAAACTATCCGTATGTTAAACTCTCTCCCATTGTTTGTTCGCTCCATTAATGCCTATTGCTTCTCTGAAAAATGCATTAAATGCTCTAGCGCCTGCAAGTGTATCTTACTCCACAAGTGAGATTATCGGAACTTTAAGTGTTTAACCTCTTACTTGCTATCATTGTTTTGTTGTTCCGTGCTCTTTGTTTTAATCTTACTTTCTCTAGTTTTAGATAATTATCAATAACTCGCTTTGGCACTAGAAATAACCTTACAGAACATCAGGCTATCCACTTAAGAAAAAATGACAAGTTCCCTGGTGTTGCATTGGCTTGCCGTGACATATGCCATGTTTAAACTATTTATCAATTACTAAACCAGCAAACAGAAAACTTTCTTATATTTCATGTTTGCTCTCTACATTAAATGTTGATTTTTATAACAATCTGATCATGCCTGTAAACTGGTGTGAATTCTGTAAATATTATTTTCAGAATATGTTATTATTATTATTGTTATTATTATTATTATTATTATTATTATTATTATGATCCTTTGAACACATACTGCACCTAAGACTTGCAATCGGTGCATTTATCGGTCTCACTACCGAATGGTAACATGACTTCGTGATAACTCCCCCTCTTGGACGTTTAGCCATTCGCCCAAACCTACTCGAAGCGACTCTCGCTTTAGCTGCCACAAACTGGGCGAGTTCGGCAAATGTTGGCTCTCTGTCATCTTTCGTCAATCTATCTACCAGTTCGGCCCATTGCCTTTGCGTAGGTTGAGGCAGAAGTCTTACTACTCTCTCTAATGTAACCAACGAATTTAAGTCGGCAGTGTAATTCATTTGCTCTAAAGTCATGCTACAATTCTCCATTCTTATGGCTTAACTTGAGAGTTGTTCTGCGTCATGACAACCGTGCTTTACATCATCGAATTAATCCTCCAACGTTTCTCTTGCTATTACATGAGCCTGACCGAACGACCGTTTCAAAATTTCTCTAGCTCTCTTATACCCAGCCGTAGCCTCCTTCATTACACATCCTTCAGTTGCTGCCTTCGCTTTTCCCTTGCAATAATGTAGCAAATATAGTAAACGTTGACTATCGTCAGATACTCCAGTCGATATTATACGTATCGAATTGCTTTATAAACTCCCAATACTCCTTCGCTTTTCCATCAAAATAACACAATTCAACTCTCGGTAGCTCTAGCCCAACTATAGGAACCTTAGGTATTGTACCCGGTCCTGCAAGCCCAAGTCTTTCCCTTTTATCTAAACTAAGATT